>VYZV01031190.1:21108-45615 GCA_013401275.1 Pandion haliaetus | reverse complement strand
GCGGGTCCGACATTTTGGCGCGCGGGTCCGACATTTTGGGGCAGCGAATTCTTCCAGCAACTTCTTAAAGGGGCCGCCTTTGCAGCCCCCCTCCCCTGCCACCAAGGAAAACCGCGCCACACAAACCCATAACAACTACAAATAGGATTTTGTTACAGCTGCATCACCATAACTAGGTTCCCGCGCCTGCTTCAGCATGCAACTGCCACTGCACTTCGCTTGTCACTGAAGAGAAGCCCCTTTTAGGGAGTAGAAATCTCCATTATTGCTATCAGTTCCTGCCTTGTAGAATGGCCTGATAATTGTTTTTAACTCTATTGCTACTTCATATTCAGGACTGTCCTTCAGTAATATGCATCAGTGCATTTTCTATTAGCACTGCGGATGGTAAAATCTAGTATTATAGCCAGGGTCACTTGCACAATTCATTTACTGCCAACATACAGATGCTTGAATTGTTCAGCCATTTCTAGCACCCGAGAGAAAACACTAAGTTATAACTGGACTTTACGTTAACTAGCTTAGGTCCTGTTTTTCCACAGGCCACGTTTGGAACAAGCACTCAGCACTTGTCTCTTGTGTCCCGTTGACTTGATACAGACATTTCTCATTGAAGCACAGTAATTAGATTTGCTCTTTAGTACTTTGTAAGGTAAAACAGAGGTTCCGCTTAGATGGATATGTCAAGCCTGAAAATACAGTAAGCCTGCATCTCAGGTGCTAACTGCAAGCGTATTTTAATCTGTTTCAGATATTGCAGGTTTATTTATAAAGTGTGGTGAAACAAGGTACACCGATACTGAGCTCTGGAATCAGCTCATAAAAGAGAAAAGCCAGTTCATCCCTCAGACCATCTTTCTCCAAATTCTTAAGAAAAAAATATGAGCTCAAGCGGCACGTCTGGCAGTTTAGTGCAGTGAATTGCTGAGCCAAGGCGGCTTTGGCAAACCGTGCCCCACTGGCAGTCTTTACTATCAGCTGAGCTCCCACCCAAATGCCTCCACTGATGGCCATCCAGTAGCATGCTTTGAGGAGAGAGCCTGCATTCAGCGTTTTAAAGGTCAGCACCAATGCCTTGAATCCTGCTGGTAGCCAACACAGCTCAGAGAGCACCGGTGTTACATGCTGCCAACTTACAATCTGATTAATATGTGACTGCTGCATTCCTGACTTGCTTCAGACTCTGAATGATCTCAAGCGATAGCCTAAAGCAAAGCATATTACAGGAGGCTAATCTTGAGGTGACAAAACTGTGAAGAAGCATAGCAAGTTCCATTTAGAAGGATTTTTTTTTACTCCAGGTGGATCACAAATTGTGGGATGGAAATTAAAATGTGTACGCAACTTTTGAACTGCAGCACATGTGAGGGATGGCTGTTAAGTGCATTAAAGTGATTTGATGTTAGAAATTCTGGGGATGAAACGAGTAGCATTTCATTTTTCCACAACTCTTGTGAGTTTGCTCTGACTGCATGTAGGTACCTACAGTATCTTCCCTTTCCTTTTCAACCCACTGTCAAAGGGATTTTGATTCCTACCCCAGACAGCTAGTGAATGTTCTGTTTCATCTTTCCTGTCTGCAAGATGGATGCACTGAGATTGTGTTTGGGTCTTGAAATTAGATTGCTGCTATTGTTCCAGCCAGTTAGAACAGACTCTCAGAAAATAATATATTAAGTCCACTCTAATAGACTTGCATGTTGCCCACAGCAGTAGATGAGTTGTGTATAGAAACGTCCATCTTACGTTACATGCAGCTTTTTTGGAATATAATGTCCCACTAATGTTGGCTCAAATCCCACATTCATCAAAGGCCCCTGACTTTTACAAGATAAATGGGGATTTAAATTCTAGGAAGCAATTTGCTGTATTGCATGAAAATTAATGAAAATCTTGCTGCTTCAACAGTGGTAGACAGAATAGTGGAAAAATATTTAGCTCTGGGACTAATTAATAAACCAAGGGATTTTAATGCATAGGGTAGAACTGAGCCAGAGATTAATTTGGCCCATATTACACATACTTTGTATAACGGACGATCTTAAGCTCCCTTATAATACAGTGTTGTCAGATTCCTACACATTCAATACAGGGCTGCACCAGTTTCCAGGGCTGCACCAGTTTCCAGAGCTGCACCACTTTCCAGTTGCTCAAAATTGAGCCTTTTGCAGAGATGGTTGCAGAGGTATGGTGTGTCACTTTTGCTTTGTATTGAATTTTGTCTATGGTTCTATTTTCCTCTGTAGCATAACACTTTATGGCCAGAATCTTCTGTCCTTTCTAATGATGAGCAGTCTCTTGCCTTATTGCTTTCAACAGGGCATTACACACAGGTGTCACTTCAAGACTGTATAGGTGACAGAATCTAGTCCTTAAACAGGAACTCCAGTTAATCATAACTTAAATGTTTGTAGAAAAATCTGCAAAATGCCAAAATGTTTCTAAGGATCTTTGCCTTGTTAGAAGAAGCCGGTTGGAAAGAAACATGCTTGTTTGCTCTAGAGACCTGCCCCCCAGTGGCAACACACCCTAGCAGGGCTGGAAGAGAAGGAGAGGAACAGAGGCAGAAGAAGCAAAAGTCAGTTTTCACAAGAGCAAAAGATGATGCCAGGATTAAGTATGGCAATATAGCTGTTGTGTGGCATTAGGTAAGATCCTCTGGTTCTGCCTGTACTCATGAACTACCGGCCAAGGCGTACTGTGAAATTATCTGTGGCGCATTTTGACTTGAGCCAACTAACACCCTCCTAGACAATTCGTAGGCATAGTTTTGGGTATAAACACAGACTAGGAATCATTCCCAGTAGGTAATTTGAAAGCGGCCACCCTTTTTTGGCTGAAGTCTTTCACCATCTGGATGGACAGAAAATATGTTGTGCCAGTCATTTTGGTGTCAGGAAATGGGCAATGTCCCATTTTATTGTCATTTTCTATTAATATAGAATTATTGTATACTAGTAATTCTGTGTCTATACTAATAGGATGATTAGTATAGACATAGCCTCAGAGACTAGTCTGCCTCACTTCATTCATTCTGTAATATAAGGATAATAATGTTTGTCTACCCACCTGCCTAACAGGGGTGCGGCAAGAATTTATACTCTGTTAATGATAAAGCATTGAAGATTTGGGGACGGGAGGACGGGACAGACATTAAATAGAATTTATTACTTTTCATCTAACTTTGGTGAAAGATGAGAAGTAATTCATTTAAGAATTAGCCTTTTTACTCTGCTGGACAACTGCTACAAAACCGACTGTGTCCAAAGCAAGGATGTGGTATAGTGAGTTTGCCTTTATGAAGGATCTAACACACAGGCCATGGGCAGAGGGACAGGCACATACATATCCCAATGTACAGTAAGACCTGCTCATGTAAAGGTCACATAACAAATATTAGCTATACAAAATAACCAGTTGGCTATCAACTGTCCCTAGGGTCGACATTCTCCAAGACCTTACGAAATCAAGTTGGCAGGGTATGAAAGGTACGTTGTTGCTCCCACACGTCTCATGCAAAACTCCAGGAAATTGCATTCATGTTTCTTACACCAACACTCACAAATGAGATTCACTTTTTCAGGGCAAGGACGCTTAGAAAGATATATTAAAGAACTGCTATCTTCATCCACTCTGAGATTTCACGGCATTAAGTATTGTCTGGAACAGCGAAACCAAGAATATTGGAAAAACACCAGGAAGAAGAAGGCGGCAAGAGGGCAATTTGACTGCTGAAGACAAGAGAAATAGAAGAGGAGCGAGGCAGCAGGTCAGTCTGTGCAGACAGGCCCAGGAGAACAGACCTGGAGTTGCCCTGTGTCAGAGGAGGACGGGGCCCATCCAGGAAAAAGAGGGCAGGAGGAGCTCCAACAGGAGCATGGCGTGTGCGCCCGTGCTTTGTGTGGAAGCTGGGGGTAGAAAATATGAGGTGTTAACACTCCAGAAAAGGCATCTCAATTTCCTAGTATTGTTGGAGTGCTTAAATGTGCTGTGGGCTTTGCATTATTTTTTTTCTTTACAACATCTTATATCTACCTCTACTAGGGCTTAAAGGAAGAGCAAGTTGAACATTTCCCCTTCCCAACCCCCACATATATCACAGATAGTGAGAGGAGGAGTCCCTTGTGCAGAAGAGATTATGTAGAGTAGAAGAGACAGGCAGTCTGTTGTGTGCCCCTTCTTTCATCAGTTCAGGGAATTAATGCTTTCATTAATTCAGTAACCATAATTTAACAAATCCCCTAATGCTGATGCTGCCTTGCTCGTGTTTTTATTTTGTTCTTTTAATCTAACTTCTTCAGGTAACTTTGATGGTCCAGCAGATGAGTCGTGTACATATCATCACTGGAAAGCACTGTCTGGAAATTATTAATAGTATTGTTTTGTTCAGCCTTGGTGTGTTTTTTCTTTGCACTGAAGCAGACACAGAGTCCTCATATTGCCAATGAAGATACTCAGATAAGGAGCAGTAACAAACCTGTGAAGCAGGGAGGAGAGATTAACTTAAAATGCACCAGCTTAGTTGGCGATGCCCATACACTTATACTGCATGGAAAAAGGGTCTTTGCCATGTGAAGTGCGGTTAGCATGCAGTTAGCATATACCCAGTTGAAATCACTGTCCCAGTCCAAGGACTACTTACACACAGGAGAAGTTTAGGTCTGGGACTGTGCTTTAATGCTGAGGTGGGGACAGCTGGCAGAGGTAGCTGTGGAGCACAACTTGTTCCTCTGCTGATGCTTGGAGATCTCTGTGCACTACAGACAAAGTCCTAGCAGTCTAAACAAATACTCAAGTTCAGCTTCAGTGACAGGGTCCAACACAGAGCAGAGAACATAGGTGAAATCTGTGGCTTAGAGGCCACATGAGATGGTGATACTTGTTCCATTTACCCTTCAAAAATCTAATAACTGTAAAATTTTTCAGTCCCTAGAAGTGCTTTAAGAGATTGTTTCGTCATGGAGACTCTGTCTAATGCACATGAAGTAACATGCACCTCCTGTTGCTGCCTTATGTTGATTGCTTAGCTCAACCTATTGAATTGCCTGTGTCCTAACGGAGCGCTGTCCTTTACCAAAGCATGCAAGCTGGGACAGCCAGGCTCAGAAATTATGTGTTTTGTGGTGGTGGTTTTGCTGTTTGGGTTTTTTTTTTAGAGATGCTAATTTAGGAAAAAAAAAAATCTTACTGATTCAAACGCTGAATCCAGTCTCAGGCAGGCACCTGGGGAACAAGCTAAAGAAACTGGTTTATAATTGTCATTTGCTGATGGCAAAGCTATGAAACAAAGTGACAGTGCTGGGTGTTCAGCCAACTGCTAACTACAGCCACACTGAAAAGAGACTGAACCACAAGAGCCAGACTTAATTTGCACACCGAAGGAGGCCACTGAGAATGGACTGAGGGAAAAACTCGAGAAAACAAAACGCTACAATTTCATTTCACAGCCTCGTTGTAAAAGAAGCCTATGAAGTCACTGTTGAAAGTTAGCTTTGCCTGGTGAATTTTTTTCTTGTTGAACCGAGGGTGATGTAGCAGAGGGCCTGAGTGACAGGAAGAGGTAGGTTTGAAAGGTGACTCACTACCTTGTTTGCGAGCAGAGACGAGCACTCGGTAACTGTGGGGAATATGAAATTAATACCTAGACAGTCTCGTTGCTACCATTTAATAATAAATAAGAGTACTTCTTCTGGTGGCATAACACTGTATATTTGAATCAGCTGTCCTATGAGGAATCTACGCTTTTCCCTTGGCGTTGGAAAGACGCTGCATAATCATCATGTAGCAATACATATTCTGAGCTTCTGTGCTTCCTGCTCATAACAGACACAAAAAGGAACAATCAGGGCTAATTATGACTGCTAGTAAAGAAGGGATTCATGCCTTAAGGCCTCTGAGGGCTTAGGTCAAATATAATTAAAAACAAGAGTTTAAAGGAAAAAAGCAGCCTGGTTCAATAAGCAGAACGATCATAAATTTATCCTGTGCATCTAGGTAGATAAAACCTTTCCAGAGTATCTGAATATGCTTAAAATAAACCCCTAGTAACACCACAACACTTAAATACCCTTAGTCTCTAGCTCCAAGCAGTTCGTAGGGAAGCAGAAAGGAATCTGGGCTGCTTGTACATGTATGTGGAAAAAGCACACTTAAAAATCACTGGAAGTCAACCGCACGGCTTCGGACTCCCGTATTCTCAGGGTGACACCGTGCCAGCGCTGGCTTGTCTTTCAACTCAGCTGATCTTAATCACCACAGTAAGAGGTAGGTCAACAGGCAACACCACAGATTTCCCAATATTATTTTCAGTTTTGCATACAAAAATGGTCCTGAACTGTGTTTGCTGGCAACTTTACTAGCGGTAAATAGTCAGCGCAGCTTTCCCAGCAGTGCCGGCATTGCTGACTCATGGCCAGTGTGCTGCACACCATCATCCAGCCATGATCTGCACCAGCTACAGGCTGCAATGGCAGCCCCACGCGCAGCGCGTTACAGCAGTCTACTTTAAAATAATACTAGATGTGAACTCCTGTGATGAGACCTGAAGGCCATATCTTCCAACATTTTCAAGTTGAAAGAAGTAATTTCTCACCACACCTGAAATTTGTTCCCATATTCAATTGGTAGATAGGGGAAACAAGGCAAAGGCAACTGTTTTGAACCCTGGAAACCCCCTTGCGTCAAACCAGTTGCAACAGGAGGGATGCCATCGACAGCCTTTAGACATGCTCCTCCTTAAGATACTCCTCAGATTCATCTGGTTGACTTCAACTGCTTGATCCCCACTTCTGGGACTTGGGCTGGTGTCAGAACGCTACAGAGAGGAATTGATCCCATCCAGCCTGGCTAACTGATGCAGTCAGGCCATCAATATCTCATAGTCATCAACAGCTACCTAATAGATATGGTATTACCTTTACTGAAAGTTGGGTCTCAGAATTATCCCAGTCATTAGCTTTTCTGTGCTAGACTGTGGTCTGAAAACAAAGCAGCCCACAAGACACACTGTCTTTTGTCCAGATGCTTCTGGAATTACTTACCTTCTGCCTCCTGATTGCAAAAGTAATCCATAGTTACCTCCTGCGAACCTGGTCATGATTTGTACAGTAAAAACCGACAACCGGCATAGTTTAGATAATCTGACCTTCTGTCCTATCTGAAGGAAACATGGTTTGACAGTTTGACAGACACTGAAATCTGTATTTAAATTTCCAAAATGTGCTCTGAACACTACAGACTTTGTACAGGTGCGTAACTGTGATCTTTAATGCGTGCGTCTGCATGGTCAGGGCACTTGCCTCCCGTGCCTAACATCTTGAGATCCTTTCCAATATTATGGAGGATTTGGTGCAATACTGTGAATGCATTTCCTAGGAAAAACCTCTTTTCTGGTTCTTCCAAAGTTCTTTTCAAGGTTTTGTCAGAAATTCTTGAGAAAATTAGATGGTGATACAGAGAGATCGTCAAATAGCATTACCCATGTTGTACCTACCTGTTCTGGGCATAGACAAAAAGTCAGTCCTCAGAGCTCTCAGCCTTAGTCATTAAAATGTTATTTAGAGAAAACTGATGTACTAGGGGAAAACATTTGGAAGAAAGGCCTATGTTTCTTGCAGATAATCAATGCATTTACTGGCTTATGTTTGTACCTTTATTTCCTGTGATTTTGTGCACATTAAACTGTGTAAAATTACACACCTAAATAATCGTCTGCATGGCTGATCTGCTGGTCTGATGAATAGTTTCAGACCTAACTCTTCTGCTTATAAAAATTTCCTTTAGAATGTACCTTCCCAAGCCACTTTAGACACCTCCATAGATTAACCAGTGACATAGATGTCATTCTTGTTACTCTTCATAAAACTTAAACAGTAGTCATGATGATAAGGGGTTTCTATGACTGATGTGCTTATTAGATCTTTCTTTTTTTAATTAAAAAGTCTCAATAAAAATGGTGTTTAAAAACCACCAGGGACTTTCCTTGTCTGAGTATTGTAGCTTCTCTTACAAAGACATTTCAGCAACCACACAGAAAACTATTTAAAGAAAAAAAGGAAACAGCACATTTAAAGCAAGATGAAAATAAGTGTGATTGATCTGAACTTCTCTTTTTTTAATTCAAAAGTTGGTCCTTCCCATATTATTCAGGAAAATGTGCCTGTGTGCAAAAGTGTATGATGCCTAATCGGTTCTGAAAGTAGACTTCATCTGTAAATACTTCAGTGGGAGAAGACAATGACAAATCTCCCCCGTTACTCATCAGGACAGAGCTCTTGCTGATTGTCAGTGCACAGTTTCCTGAGCTATCACAATTCTGTTTGTTAAAGCCCTGTTTCCAGAGTACCAGGTATCTGTTTCTGTACTTACTTTAGTACAGAATATTTAGATCTAGTAGATAAGTCTGAGAGTGCATTTTCTCCTGCTGGCACTTAATGCTAGACCAGAAAAGTTAGGGGGAGGGAAGCAGAAAAAGGAAACCTTAACCTTTTAATATTTAAAAGCAATATTTTAAAAGCAAAATTAGGGAAACACAGTTAACAAAAATAACCAGGGGAATGTAACATTTAAAATTAACTAAAGGAAGCAGATTTAGTAATAGCTTTCAAAGACAGTGTAAAGTCAACAGAGTTGCAGTATGTATCTCATTTTTGTGGTAATATTTTTTCACAGGTTTTCTTATGGCTCAGTCTCATTTTCCTCAAAATTCACCATATGGGGAAGAGTCAGGGTGGTCAGGGCACTGGCGGATAAAGATCAGACGCGTAAAGTATTAAGTTCAACTCAGTCAAAAATTTTTGTTGGATCCAAATTCTTGTCTGTCTAAAGATAGTTCTTGCATCCAAACACTTTCTCCCAAATCTCTCTTTAGTGGCATAACTTGGGGTGATATAGGTACCAAGGGGTTGGTTTCTTTCCATCTTTACTGTTGGAAATGTTCCATTTCATAGAAATTATTAACTACTACTGGTCTAGAAACTGAAGCAGAGGGAAGAGAGCAGGGAGAGAGAAGACACCCTGGCTCTAGCCCATTAGTTGGGAAATACAGCAGAGTTCAGAATGCAAATACCTTCTCAAATAAGTACTTAATTTTTGATATTAAGTGGAGCACCCCTCACAGGAGAGGATGAGAGAGATTTATCCCATATTAGCCAGTAGCCTGGTCACTCGGGCAGTCACCTAGAATACAAGAGACCAAGTTCAACTCCCTGTTTGAGACAAAAGATATGAAACTGTGTGGGAGGGAAGGTTCACATTCAGGCACCTAAACTACGAGGCTAAGTTAGGCTCTAAGGGCTCTAACTTAGGGCTAAATTAGGAATACCTAGGTTAGCAGGTACCCTTGAGAAGCTCAGCTGTTGGCCTATTTTAAGATGGGTCTCATTGTTTTCCTAAACTTTTAATAATTAAGAAAAGGTTACTTAGACAAATACTTTGCGCAGTGCTAGAAACCCACTTTTTAAAACACATACCTCATGAAATATATGCAAGATTAAAAATGTTTAAATAAATAGCTACTATCTACTCTGCAAAAAATAAAGGTCTGATGGGTCAGACAATTTTCCTGCAACTGACATCTATCAATGCTGTTCTGGGTATTCCCCTGGCATGAGGAAGTAACTGTCATCTTGCTACTAAGGATGTATTCATCATACTCTTTGACCACAAGGAATGAGTGTAAGACACCACTTGGGTACCTACATGAGGAATCTTTGTCTGGAACAACAGCTGGATTTATATGTGTGTGTGTGTGTGTGTATTTTTTTCCCAGTGATTACAGAATAAGCATCCACTAAGAATTAGAAACTTGCTGAAGTACTTCCAAGACATCGTTCTTAACATATGCAATAGGTGTAGACAATAATTCAGCCTACTGCTTGCAGATTTGAACCTGTGAATATTTATCAGGAAGGTCTGTTCACTGGCTAATTGTGTTCTGCCAAATGCTGTTAAAACATTTTTTATCATGTGTGTAAAATGTAAAAGTGGGGGATGTAATGAATTTCTGTTTACATCCCAGTACTGAAACAAATGACAGGTACAAAAACCTCTTACCTTTCTCCTCAGTATGTTTGAAATTTAAGGATAATGTAAAGAATCAGATTGCTATTGGAAGGAGGCAAGAGATATACATGTTTCAGCTGATCTACGCTTCCACATAAGAAGAAAGATGAGCCAATGATAGGGAAGGGAATGAAGCTATTAGTGGATTGTCAAAGGAAAGGAAGTGCTGGAGAAGAGGTTTTGGAATTAGGAGACTGATAAACATAAGTTCTGGTCAGAAAATTTGGAGAATAGATTTCCCACCGGAAAATTGACATCTTTCAGCAGAGGAGTGATAACTTCAAAACAGTGATCTATAAATGCGACTCCAGTATCTCATTATAGGCCAGAAGTCCCACCTGCTTGAGCAAGTCTCCCCACCTGCCCGCACCTCCCATGGCACGGTACAGCTGTCCCCAGCATGAGCACAGCTCCTTCAGCGTGATGGGAGCTGAAGCCAGGATGGGCAACTTGTTCACAGAAAAGAATGAGGAAAACAAGTCACTGCATTACATTTTCTAAGGGGTACCACCATGCCACATTCAAATGAAATCATTTTGGCTTGAATATGCTGGCTGAAATGTTGCATTTCCTTAAGGTTTTAGGCATATTTCCTTAAATTTTCAGGCATTCTCTTTTTCAGTTACAGTCAACATTTTCTATGGTAAGTGGACACTCTTCTCAGGTCTACGCTGCACATGCGCAAAATAAAAAACTCAATCTTCCACTGAAAACAGATTTGAAAATTTTCAAGCAACTATACTTGGTAGTAGATTATGAAGCACTTCCATTTTACAAATTATTTCTGAAATTTTGGTTAAGCGGTTAGCAGGCTTCCTGAGGAGTTGAATCAATGGCACTTCTTGACTTTGTAAAAAGCAGCAATCTCCATGATGGATCCTTAAGCTTAGACAGTGAAACCGACTTTCTCTCTGATTACCTTTCTACCTGCCTGGCACTGACAGAGAGAAGACAAGCCAGAATGTGGCCTCTGAAGGTCTTCAGTAAATTGTGTGCTTAACCCTTATGCATCACTCTAGTTACTTTGGAACAACCTTGAAAAAACAGTAAAGGCAAACTTACTTTTGTTCCACTGACTCAAGTATTTGTACATATGTCACCTCGACATTGAATATTGCAAATTTGTCATTGGTTCATTTCATCTGATACTTGTTTTTCATTCTCTGGAGCTTTGAAAGTCTCAGTGAGAAAAATCTTTATCACAGAAATAAGCCTTGCCATTGAATCAGTACAAGCTGAATGGTATGTTTTGCAAAGATGTGGCTAACGTGGGGGTGGCAGGAAGGGGAAGCAAAGCTGGTATTTGTTTCTTTAATTTCTTACACAGTTCCATCAGAAAAGCCATCTTGCTCTAAAGTTTCCCCTGATGTTAATCTCCTAATAGCTTGGTTTCCCTCCACCCCATTGATTCATTGGCCCAATCTTTCTTCAGATTTGAGCAAAGGAAAAAAAAAAAACAGTGTTTTCCCATCTGCAATAGAAATTCCTATGCTGGTTCTCTGCCTTTCACTATCAGAGGCCTACGAGTTAATACTTGATAAAAGGGAAGAGGTAGGTATTTGTCTCTTGCCTGGAGAAAAATTCTTTGCCTCTTTGCCAGGGAAAACATCTGATCCTGTTGCAATGATTTTTCTTTTAATTGGAATGCAAAGATCTTATCTTTTTATTACTCCTTTATTGTTGATAACCACTCTACTTTCTCACTCTCCACAAATGTCCAGCTTATATATACAGACGGGGAAGCAGTTCATTTTTCCTCCTTTTTAGCTTTAATCATTTGCCTAACAACTGAATTGTGCCAGAGTGGTTCATATATCCCCTCCCGCGCTGCAGACTCTTTCTCAGATGCCTGGTCTGTGTTTCTCTCTCCCTAATTTCCAGGCACAGATTGGCCCAGCAACTGCCTCTTGCTCTAATAACTGCCTGAGGTGTGGGAGACCACTTTATGGGAATTCAGTCACACGGGCCTATGCAAAAATAACAGTAAATGAGAAATTTGCAGTGAAAGGGAAACATCGCATGCAAGCCATACGCCCACTACCCTCTTAATTTAGTTTCTTTGTGGCTTTGCATTGCCATACGTTCTGTAATGTCAGATTAGTGTGTGGGGAAGCAACAGCCTCGCGGATAGAGCCGAGGCGCAGGAAATCTGGGTTTTATTCGCAGCTCTGCCCAGCTCCCGCAGATGCATGGCTCGACCTGCCTGTTCGCCAGTGGCCAGAGAGAGCCTCGCCAACGGCTGCCCGCCCTGCTCGGCATCCTCGCTGCACCTGAGGGATGCTCTGGGAGAGCGGCTGTGGGAACCTCCAGAGCCTCAGGGCTCCCGTGGCAGCTCAACTGGGTGCAGAGCTGGAGGCATTTTGGGCCTTCTTGTAACCAGGACAGCCGCGGATGGCTTAACCCTGCCTCTCTCTATGTGAGATTGCCTCCCTCCTCCTAATACCCATTTTCTGTCAGTTCTGACGTGTGTGAGCATGTGCTTGTGTACAGGCAATACCACTTGGTCTGTTGCTCTTTGATTATTGCTGCGCTTCGAGACCCCTCTCCCACCACTGCAGGACCTCAGCTGGTATCTAAAGTCTCCGTGCCCTCTGTGTTCCCTGCCCTCCTCACTTCTCTTTCTTCCTTCTTCCCATATTCCTCTTCCTTTTGCTCATTTTTGGTTCTGGTTTTGACCATCCCTTCCCCTCCCCTTTTCAGCCCCAAACGGCCCCTGCCAAAGAGAAGTGTTTGGAGAGAGGCACCGTGAAGTGGATGAATGAGTGTGCAAAGCGATGGTACCTTCCAAAGGGGGACAGCTGGGCTCCAGGCTCCAGTAACTGAAGGCATTAGAGGCAATAGGTAGTGCTTGCCCGTGGCTGTGGTCCGCCTCCATCACCAGCGCTCAGCATCTGCACCCTTCTCACCTGGGGGGCCCGGCGCCCTTGGCTCATCTCTACTCCTGGCAACTACGCCGCGGCATCCCCCCAGTGCTACTGGTCTGCTCTCTTTCATACTGCAAACTCCCCAGAAGAAGAAAAAGTATTTCTACATGGGCTTGTAGGACAGCAAGCCTCGTGGGACCCCCACCCTAATGGTGATTTACAAGGAGGCTGTTCCATTCCCCTTCTGCCCCTACTCCCCTAAGGAGCACCCCACACCAGCCCACAGTGGTGGGTGTTCATGCCATGGGTCACACGCTGCAGAATGCCGCTCGTGCTGTGGCCGCAGCCAGCCCCGCCACTGGCTGCTATGGAAATATATATCTTCACCGTCGGGAATCAAAATACTTCCCCATGCCACGGGGGTTTTTGTGCAGCTTAATTCCTTACAGGCTGCGTGACGTGCTCGGGGTCTGTGCAGTTGTGAACTTGCAGTGTGTCTGTTTTGGGATACTGGACCTTGAAACATAGGAGAATGCTAGCTGTAGCACCAAAGGTTTGTTTTCAAAGGATTACTGCAGTTGCATATACACGTGTACTCTTTATGACTATGTGTTACTGTTTTCTATGGATGAAAGAAGAAAACCCAAATTATGTCATGTCTGGAAAAGAAGGGAAAAGCTTTTGTCTAGTTTAGAGTGAACAGGTGAATGTTTTTTCTGGGTTCTATTTAGGTGATATAGAATGTAGCTACATCTCATACTAAATAGGCATTTCTGTCCACTTTTCAGGTATCACACCACCATTAGAAGAGATTGAGAGAAAGGTTTGTCCTGAAAAAGAAGAAAAATCTTCTTCTTTTTAGACAAAAAGGAGATTTACCTGAAGTTGCCCTGCAAAGAAAAATACCAGATTTCAGATATGGGTTGAAGTCTAAGATTGACACTCAATGTAAGAGTCGCGCTTCTCTCAGATATAGCTAAGACTGCTGGGTGCTACTAGCTATGGGAAATGCATTTTTCCTCCATTAAGTCTTCCAGCGTAGACTCCCACTACATACAGGCTGGTTCTGTATCAGATCATATCAGTCATCCCAGAAACCTTCTGGAACATAAAACTGCCCTTTACTGGGAAAGGGAGAAAGCAGAAGTAAGTGCTTCTCTGCTACATTTTTGTGGAGCCTTTATTACACCTCGAGCAGCACTGCTGAACTGTATGTTTTGTTTATCTGTCAGTGGACTACTGGGACTACTAAACACATGTACATAAGCTTTAAAAAAGTAGCAACACTGACAGATAGCTGCCACTTGAAGAACCCTTAGCTTTTGTTTATCAAACTGTCTCTCTCCAGCAGCAGTCTGAGCAAATGGGTGAACATTACCCATGACCCCAGTTGTGGCTCTCAGAGCTTTTGCTTGATGAGAAGAGGAGCAGAAGAGGTCAGAGCTAAGAGTGCCCAGTGTTCACTTCTCTGCGTTCAAACCGAGACCCTAACACCCTCCTCACTCAGCCACTGGGGTGATGTGGAAGGGAAGAAACAACAGGGCTGCCAGTCCCAAGGATTAAAAATCATAAAGCAGGATTTAAATTTGGATTTACAAATTAAATGTGCCTTGATATTTTTGAGCCAGAGAGGTCACATTTTCAACTCTTCTGTTGAACTGTGAAGTTTTTTAGTGACAAACAAGGTTCTCATATAATCATAGTAGCTGTGAAATTATGACAGTTGTCAATACGGCATGCAGTCTCCTGGAACTCAGCTGCATAGTCTTTTTGTAGAGATTTAGCTGTGCAGTCAGTGCAATTCACTAGCATGGACACATGCATCAATAAGAAGTTGCGTGTACGGGTGTGTTTCAGCAGCAGTTCAAAGCAGGACGTGTTGTTTAAATCCTGCATTGAACTTGGCATTAATATAGCCCTGATGATACTTTACCCTATTGCATCCTGACAAAAATGTCGTGGAGCAAGCTACGCCATCAGCATTTCACTGTGAACGCCAAACCAAAAAAGAGCACCCACAATGCCGAGCCTGTTGAATCAACAACCAGCGGAGCCCAGGCCTGAAAGCTTTCTTCAGTTCTGCCATCACATTAACCAGCTTGGGCATGAGGTGCAGCTGGAGGGATGATCCCAGTCTCCCTGCTGCCTCCTCTTGCCAGTGCGGCATCCAAGCTGCAAGCCAGATGGAGGAACTAATGGGATTAAAACCCAGCTGTTTAGTTTTGTTGGGTACATTTTCAGACAAACCAAATTCCCTGATTTGCGTTGCAAAAAGAAAATGGGAATGTGGAGCTGGAGACAGAGGAGGAAGGCTGAACTAACCTTCCGGCAACTGCTCGCAGCTCTGTCGGCAGATAATGGTTTTGGGACCACACCAGCCGGGAGTGTGCCTCAGCACAAAGGCCAAAGATGCAGTTTTAGGACACTAGCTCCCTGAATTCAAAAGCCACTTGGAATAACTCATCTAAGTGATCTTTGCAATATAAGTTGTATTTGGGGGCGGGGGGGAATGTAAATTAATTAAATGCATAGTCAGCTGAGGTGCATTTCTGAAATGTGGCATTTACAGCAACACCTCACATGGCGCAGCAGCATCTTTTTCTTATTGGTGCTGTGTTTTCATAATCCAGCTCTGTTTGAAAGGAAACTGGTATATCTTTCTTTTCAAAACGGAGAAAAGCACTACTGGTTTTAATTTTCTGTCTAACTACGCTGTCACACGCACAAGGCACGTACACGTACAATAGAAACAAAGGCTGTAAATTTAAATCTTGCACTGCCATCCTGTGGTGAATGTCAGGAAAACAGGAGGTTGTCCGGCTCATAGAGACGGGGTTTTATCCTCTCTGAAGTGTGGAGGCTTTGCAGCAGAGTTTGCAACAGCTCAGGGAGCAAGAGTTACACCCCAGGCAGCAGAGAGCAGAACCTCAAGTGCCATTATTTCTCCTTATACCTCCTGCAATGCAGTATCTTCTAGAGATCTTGTGGAAGACACGCGGGCGGTCCCCAAGAATGTAAGTTCTTTTAAGAGAAAATATTCTGGGTGAGCAAATAGCGACTAGCATCTAGGACAGGGCAGGCCAGGTGAGGTAAGGACAGATGGGCTAGAGGGGAGTTCTTGGGAATCACTGGGAACTTGGCACGGTTTCTAAAGGCAGTCTAGGGGGTACTTTGGGGGTTGACTTTGGCCTAGGAAAAGTATAGTGAAGTTCACTTGTAAATAGGTCATAAATTCCTGCTCACTGGCTAAATGGATTTTTTTCCAGTGAATCACCACTAGGCTTAAAAAGAAAAAAATGGATAAGCCAAAAGGGCACAAAGTCAGCCAACAAGGGAAAGAGAGAAAAGGAGACGTCATGCAAATAGTGTGCAAAATATGCAGCTGAAAAGTAAGTTTACCAGAAAGTCTCAATCGTAATTTAGTTCTGTGAGAGGATGGTTCTGACTTGTGCTATGACACCTGAAGCTTGTTTTTCTACTAGACTATGATTTTACTACTACAAAAATGTGCATTTGGTATACTGAACATTGCCACCCAAACACATAACCTATTCACTTGTATTTCTAAGACAGAAACATTTTTGTCGAACTGAGATGCATACAATACATAAATTTGTCCAAAAATCAGTGATGAAGCACCCCAGTATACAGTGGCTTCTTAGTTCTTACGATGTCTCCTTCGGGGGACTGTTCTTGTAAATGACTCCATATGCTAGGACTGTGCTAATTGAGAGCTGGACTCTCCCTCCACCTGTGTGAGGCATCAAAAGCTATAAGAAGCTGCACCTGGAACCAAAAGGAAGCTGACTGAGGGTCCCTCATGGATCATTGTTAAGAGCTTCTCTCCTTTGCTTTAGAACTGGCCATCAGAAGGATGAGCCTGAGTCCAAAGTTTGCCTTCATGAGAACACAATATAAAAATGTCTCTGCCCCCAAATATTCCCGAAATAAAGGAAAGGGAAAATCTCAGCACCGTCCATGCAGCAAGTTTTCAGATCAAGTAAAAGGGGAAAAAGGATCTAGCTCTCAGTTTGTGCAGACACCCACATTGTTTCTGCGTGTCTCAATGTATGATTATGGGTTTCTTAGTAACGCATATGGAACGCCACTTTCACCAGTTCAGACGCTCACGACTAAACACTACTGCCATAATTTATGGTTTGTAAGATCAACTTATGAAGCTAGCGTGCTTGTCTCATATGCTAACACAGTATATGGTATGTCTTCTTTGATCATTTATGTGGTTGTACCACCTTCCCCCTTCCGCTTCAGATATACTTGTTTTCATCCCTGCTTTGAAAATAAATAAATGGTGCTTGCCTCACCCTGTTCTCACCTGCTAATGACTTCTGTCTCCAGGCACATCTTTCCGCAGCAAGGCACCAGACCAAATGATTTTTTTGTTGTCACTTCTATCAGCAGCTCCATTGCTGATAATTTTTGATTCTGCTTATCTTCTTTGCAGTGCTATGAAATTTCCCTTTTATTAAAAACCACTGCTGCCAGCTTCTTCCTTTCCCTCCCTACATTCCTGCTTGGTTCTCTGAACTTTTCCTGATCCACTATAAGTGGGAAAGTATTACCTTAAATCCAATTCTGAACTTTGACTCTTACCTGTCACATTTTACCTGTGCCTGTGCAGATGAAACACCACACTTTTCTTTTCCCAGTTGAGTGGGGTTTTCCCCGTTGCTCTAACTAGCTTATTTTTCCCCCCATTTAAATAAGAGTTTTCATACTTAGTATTTTCAACATCATTTGTCCTTATGGACTGCCCTGCGGCACTCTGCTTGAAGGAGACTATAGAGAAAAGCGAGTTCCCCCAGGCTGGCAGAGCAGTCCAGCCTGTAGCACTGCCCGGCCGGTCAGCCTGTCGCCAAAGTGGGGTCCAACACCCCCTTTTTTTCCTTGGGCTGGAGACTCATGTCAGTGGGAAGGGGAAGGGTAAGGGTAAAAGGGAAGGGAAAGGCAAAAAGTTTGGGTCTGATAAAAACCTTTTTTTAAAAAAAAAAGTTTTGGCCTTCCATAAAGGGAAGGGCAGGGTAAAAAGTTTTGGTCTGAAGAAACTTTTCAGGCAAGTCTGATAAGAGGAGCACGTGTTTCATTGTGGCAGGGCTTTCTGGCTGTTTGCTGGTTTTCATCTCTATACATTTTCCAGTGGAGGTGAGGGGAAAAAAGTTTCCCATCTGTAGATTACTAGACAGCAAAGTGTCTTAATCACCATCCATGGACTCGCCAGCCCCAAAGGCCCGCAGAGCGCAGGCTGGAAATCACCACTCTAAAGTTTTGCAGCTGCAAACAACTTCAGCTATCAAAATTGCCCATCCTGTCTGGTCAATGGCCTGGTCTAGAGCTTGAATGAACTTCGGTTGTGATGGCACAGGAATCTCTGTCATCAGCTTTTCTTCTGAAATAAAAATATTTAGATGTGTTCTCCTTCTGCAGAGGAGGGAAGGGATGCTAAGTCATATGCATCCCTGCTAAGCAAAGGGAGAAGTGTTGATTCACGCTTCCGAGTCATGCATTTCAAAACTACGTGGGCTTCAAGATGTGAAGCATGACTGTGAAGGCACCGTGGGAGTAGCCCCAGCAAAGTAAATAATGGTTTATTTTATGAGTAAGGACAACTACCTGTGGGGTTTTCAAGGGCAGGACCAAAAGGATGCATCTGTGCTGGTGTGCTGGGGTACGTATGGGTAGCCAGCCACATGCATGAAGGTGTCCATGTGGTAATCTCTTGTGCAGCTGATCTGGCATGAACCAGTTTGTATACTGCTATACAGAAAAAATGTTGACACAAAAGTATTTGCACTGCTGAAAATACACCTGTGCAGATCCATCAGTGCAAAACTAACCCCGCTCATAGAGAAGGAGCTGTGGGGAAAACGTTAACTTTCACAAATGATTTATTTATTTTTTTTTTCAGGTTGCCCAAGAAAAATAAAAATTGAGAAGCTAAATTAGTCTCTATTTCCACTGATGAGCACAGAGCTTTGCCAAAGATATTTGCTGGGGAAAAAAAAAAAAAAAAGATCCTCTGCTAACAGAGCATTTTCAAATGCAAAGACCCAAGTGATGTAGAAGTTGGTGACAGTGCAATTGAAACTGCCTGCTACTTGATTATTGCGATGCTAAGAATGTGCGTTGTCTCCTTTTGAAGGCAATCAACAACATTTGTGATAGTTCAGTGCAAGTGGCATCAAGCCCCAGATATGTGTTTTATTGTATTCTGTGTGTTAAAGTCATTCCCTGAGTTGCTTCTGTAAAAGCCAGCAGAAACCCTGGCAGAAGGTCCTTGGCTGAGAAGTCAAGAGTCTAGAAAGAGGAAAGGATTGCCATAATGGAAACTACCCAAACCTCTTTTACACGGGGCCCTCATGTACAGCAAAAGCTGGTCTAGTGTCCTAAGGTAAGTCCTGCTGGCTTTTGAGGAGGGGGTAAAGCCTCCCTTTCTGCTGGAAACGCTCGAAAAAAGGGATGAGGTTATTTCACTTCCCCAAGCGAAATCTGTCACTGGTTATCCCAGCGGATCCAATGAGGTGTCTGGGCATGGAAGAGCTCTGAGGGCTTTTGAATGTGTCCATAGTTTGTTGTAATATTTACATGTGATACCGCCTTGCAGACTTCTTGCACCGAGGAGTTACATATAAATAGCTACAAATTCCTTGCCATAGGGACTGGCCAATCTGCAACTCTTGAACAACTTTTGCATCACTTCTGAGTAGTTCAGATACAGCTCTCCTAACAACATTACATCACGTAATTGGCAACAGGACTGTCTAGCACCAGGATGGCTGGTTCATTCAAATCCCCAGCCACAGGGGAAAGCCAAGAGTGACTTTTCCCAGCCACCCGGCACCGTAGCTGCATGCCTGGGCTTCGGGCTGGAGCGGGGTCCGTGCGTCGCTGGTGAGCTGCTGTCACGTCCTGTCTGCAAACCACACCGCAGCTCTCCCAGGAGCAGTGAGGTATATAGCGTGCGCTTTGTGGCTCTTGCCCATTTGCAGATTTCTGTAAGCTGCTTGTCAGTTTGGGGAGGTTGGCCACCCTGCGCTCTACAGCCTCCCAAAAATTGCTATGGAACAAGTATTAGTGTGGATTAAGTATGCTGTGACAGGCTTACAGCATTGAAGTCATCAGTCTGAACAGGAAAATACTCAGCCAAGTCACCTTTAAGAAGCATTATATAATGCATTTTGAATTTTCATTAAAGCTAGAACACCCAAAGCAGGGTAACGTGTATTTTATTTTAAAATAAGTTTTAGCTAAGCATGTTTAACCTTAAGCAAATAAACTACAGATTATCTCCTTTATCTTCTTGGAAGTCAGCCACACTGAATGCATATATTTTTAAAAATCTGTCACTTTCAAGAAATGCTTCCCCACAAGGTTATATCTACCACCCCAGTGCTTTCACCCGACAGTTACATGAAGCTGATATCTACAGCATATGCTTTTGTTCCTGCTACGTATTCAAATACAAAGGCGTGGTTAAATTCTGATGTCCTTTTTGAGGGGAAGACTGGGGAAAACATCTGCTTCTTGATGGAAGCCATCTGGTATAACCAGACATGAAGTCAAGCATTTTAACACAGTGTGTTCCTTAGAATTATACTTAAGAGAATTACAGATTCTTCCCCTAAGGTTCTCATCACACACCATCTCAGGGGTTTTCCCTTGCACCTACCTAGGATTGATCGGTGCAATTATTTTGTAAAGCCTTGTCTCAGTGCAATCAAAGTAACCAGAAACAATAATGATTATTATGTAGATTTCTGTTGTTATCCTCCTGGCTGAGCTTTTCGTCTGCACAATTACAGGTGCAGAGAAGATCACAAAAGAGTTTCTGTGGAAGGAGGGGCTGCAGAGGCTTTCTGAGATCAGCAGTACTGTAGAAGCTGCAGCACACCCTTGGTTTGTTCCAGAGATAAGAGTTAACGTATCAGGGTTGGTAAGGTGAGGTGAGCTGTTCTTACTTCATCCCTTACTTGTAACATTGCCAATTCTAGCCCTGTGTGGCCATGCAGTGTAGGACTTCAGTCACCCAATTCTTATATGCATCAAACCTGCCAGTGAGGGATCAAATATTGTCTATCTTGGTCCATCCAAGGAGGTCTGGTAGGACAGATATGATGTTGAAATATATAAAAGCTGTGTGGTACGCCAGCTATCATGGAAACAGCAGGTGTTCAGAAAGCGGCTTGACCTTAAATGCATGTTTTTGGGTGAGGGGGATTAGCAAGCAAAAGGAAAACAAGAGTAACCGTGAGTTTGAGATACTTGTAGGGCAAACAAAGCCACATTGTTTTTATGACACCGTTCTGCTCTGCTGCCAAGACCAGAGTCTCCACGTACAGTAAGGGGACATTCAGTACCAACAAACACAGTTTGTTTACCTGACCTAATCTTCAAACACAGGGCAAGATTACACTCGGGGAACCTGGAGAAAACTTGCAGGCTTTTCTGGTTTCCTTAAAGAGGTTATTCCCTATGGCAGAAATGGAAAAGAAAGACATTGCAGGAACATGAGGCTGGTCCCTGGTGCTTTGTGTTATGCTAGGAGTGTCCTGTCACTAGTTACCCACTCACTAGTGGTTCGCCAGGGGCCAATACTGTTTAACATCTTCATTAATGACCTTGACGATGGGGCAGAGTGGATGTTCAGCAAGTTTGCAGGAGATATGAAGCTGGGAGGAGTGGGTGACAGGCTAAATGGTTGTGCTGCTGTCCAGAGAGACTTTGACAGCCTGGAGAAATGGGCAGAGAGGAACCTCATGAAGTCCAAGAAAAGGAAATGCCAAGTCCTGCCCCTGGGGAGAAACAACTGCAGGTGCCAGGACAGGCTGCGGGCCAAGTGTCTGGAAAGGAGCTCTGCAGTAAAGCTTCCCGGGGATGCTGAGGGACACCAAGCTCACCGCAAACCAGCCAAGGTAACCCTCGCAGCAAAGAAGGCAACAGCACCCCGTGCTGCATTAAGAAGAGCACTGCCAAAAGGTTTGAGCAAGGTGCTCCTTCCCCTCTGCTCGCACTGGTGACACCACACGGGGTGTGCTGGGTCCAGTGCAAGAGAGGCGTGGGCATACTGGTGCAAGTGCAGCAAAGGACCACAAACGTTATTAAAGGGCTTGGAGCATCTGTCGTATGAGAAGCGGCTGAGATTGCTGGGACTGATCAGCCTGGAGAAAAGAAGGCTCCAGAGGGATTTTACTGATGTGTATAAACATCTGATGGAGGTAGGGGAGGGTTGATAAAGAATACAGAGCCAGACTCTTGTCAGTGGTGCCCTGTGAAAGGACATGAGGCAATGGGCACAAACTGAAACACAGGAAATTCCACTTCAACAGGAGAAAAAGGTTTTTTCACTGCAAGGTTGGTTGAACACTGGCACAGGTTCCTCAGAGAGGCTGTAGAGTCTCCATCCTTGGAGATACTCAAAACACTACTGGACATGGCCCTGAGCAACCTGCTAGTTGCCCTGCTTTGAGCTGGGGGATTGGGACTAGATGATCTCCAGAGGTCCCTTCCCACCTCAGCTATTGTTTCAGTCTTTCCCTGGCTAGCGTGACTACCACTCTTGATGGAACAGAGTTTTTTGCTAGACTTGTTAGTCTAGAGAAGTTTTAACAATGGAGATATTCCTGATGAGTTCTCCTGCTCTTTCAGGCTATCTTGTTTCCTTTGCACTCTTGAGGTAGGCCTCAGCCTGCTGCCCCTGAGCAGAACATTATCAATCCTCCCCACAAAAGAAAGAAGCCTGGGTGCAAGCTAAAACCACTGGTCAGGTGAGAGTTGAGGAGAAATGCTGCAAGTCAGCAGTTCCTGGTGGAGCTCCGTGGTGGCCTCGTCAGTGGTCACTGGTGGTGTAAACTTCAGTTTTCATGTGCAAAAGGATGTGGACATGTTTCTTCAGTGCCAATTATTTTTATTTCAGATTAAGAAAGAGCAAATAGAGCAACATATGTAGTAGGGAGATACTACCAGTCTCCCCAGTGAGAAATGTGCAGCCTTGTAAAGGAAGGAATATTCTGCAAAAAGGAAACGACTCACCTTTTATGATGTAGCTTTACTGCATGCACACAACATTAAGAGAATATTATTAAGAATAATACACACTAGGGAACATAAAAATTAAGGCTGCTAGTCAAAATACAAAGAACAGCTGGGATTCACGTAGCTAACATTCAGTATTCAGTTTTAAGTCCAGTGTTCAGTGTGTGGCCTTATCCTCTGCTTATCTCCCCACTCTTCAAACCCTGTTAATTGCTATAATAACAAAATTTCTTGTAAGTAAATCCCACCAATAAGGGCAAGGTGCTATTACTCTGTCCTGCAGTGTGTGAGGAGGGCGTATGTACACAAACACTTTCTTAAAACTGTGGCTGAAGATGCTTGCCTTGGACAAGAACTCTGGAGCAGCAAGAGTGAACGCTATCCTCCTAAGCAGTGTCCAAACGCCTTCACCATGAGACTGAACTATTCTTCTTGTGGTTCCTTAGTCTCACTCATAACATACCTTCCAACTTCTGTAGCAAATGAGTGGAGGACTATGCAGTCAAGAGCCTCCTTTATTATGTAACCTTGAGGCTTCCCAAAAAGCAGGTCCCTTCAGTGCATTGTACAAAAAAGGGATCTAGAAAGCATATGTGCTCATGCAATGCGTCATTATGGCAGTGCACAAGGAGCTGGTAAATGACGCATGGCAACTTTCAATCAAGAATTTCCCTCTTTCTGCTGTAGGTGACAGTGGCTGCCTTACGACCCAATCTTGTTGTGAGGCTCGCAGCAACATCTTGCAAGCCAAATTCCCAAACAGTCCACACCGTTCATGTTCTAAGGTATCTCTACTGACACATCGGGAGGAAAAACCTCGGGAGAGCCTGCCATTTAGAAGCTGTGTGTGTTCTCCTGTCAAAATCCTGGCTGCTAGCAAGTCAAATGCTCTCAGGAAAGGACCTCTCTCCTGAAGCCCCTTCTGCCTGCCACTCTGAGCTCCCAGGTCCAGGCGTGCCAACAACGAGGGACAAAGATCAGGTGTCCTAGCCACACAGGTACTGGAAAGGCCGAGGCCGTCCCGCACTCCCAGGGGTGCTCATAGCACCTCGCCCCTCCTCGGGCTGGCGGCGCCAGGCTCGGCACGTTGCAGGAGGCCTCGCCACGCCCGCGGCCTCTTTCGACGGCCATGCGCTGACACCCTTCGGAACAGCTCAGGCCTCCGGGGCTGGCCGGCCCCGGGGAGAGACCCTGGCAGGGTTTGCGGCCGTCTCCCCGCTCCGACCCGGGAAAAGAGCGGAGAACAACGCGGAGACGCCGCCGGTTGCGGGTCTGAGGGAAGCAGCCCGGCGGCCGCAGCCGCGCCGCCACGTTTCCCGCTCCCCGGGCCCGGTGGGGGAAGAACTACCACTCCCAGCGTGCCCCGCGCGTCCCGGTCCCGCCCCCTCTCCTACCGCGCCACCTCCGCGGAGCGAGCCGGGTGCGCCTGTGCCTTTAAGTCCGGCCGGACGCCCGGCCACCGGCGCCTGCGCAGAGAGGCCGTGACCTCGCTGCCTGTCGGTACCGCCGGTGACTATTGGGGCGCCCCCCC
>VYZV01031189.1:47950-70998 GCA_013401275.1 Pandion haliaetus | reverse complement strand
CCACCCCCCGCTTAGAAAGAAAGATCAAAAAATGCACCAGTTATTTTACTAATAGGAGCAGTCCTTACACTTCTGAACTACCTTTCATCATGGATCATAAATCACTTTACAGAAATTCATTTATTAATATCCACAAAAGTTATATGAGCATAGGAAGCCAAAACACAGCATTTCACATGGACTACCCAAAGTTGCAAGGTGAGTCAAATTAATTGCCCCTTAATTAGCAATTGCTAATGGATTAAAACTTTGAAAATGTGTCTGCCTTTCCCGAGTGCGCTTGTGCTAATGCGCCAATGCAGTGTGTATGTATTTGGGATGTGGGGTCAAGGGTGAGAATATAAGCAGTGGTTCCAGAAAATACCAGTCATTTACTGGTCCCTGTCCAGCCTGGCGTGGCTGGGATGCCAGGTTGCAGGCTTGTAAGATTAGACACGGCTTTGGATGAAGGTCCAGACTAAAGGTGAGGGCTTGGGTTTAGGTCTTTGTGTTCTAGTAAGCAGGGAGGTTCGGGGAAATAAATGTTATTTCTCTGATGTTGACTCACAAAGGAGTATTTATGGTGTTAAGCTGAACTTTTGCAGAGGGTTTTGAGGAGGAAACGTGGAAAAGTTACATAAACTTGTAAGAAGGTGCTTGGCATGCTGAGTGGCTTCAAGTAGTGATTTTTGGCGTAGGAGATGTCTTGGTGTTAGGAGCTGTTCCTGGCGGCAAAGGCTGCCAGGGCTGTCGAGAAGCCTAAGCTGGGCTGGAACGGGACTGTCCTGGCTGATGCTGGAATTTGCCAGTTCATGACTTCAGACGTAATACAGTGCAGCACGACTTTGGCCACAATTTTGAAATATTTCTAATGAAACCGCATTTGGCTTGTTACCTGCTCTCATGGCCAAGCCAAAGTAAAACTAACAAAATAATGAAAAAAAAAAAGACTCCAACAAAACAGCATTTCATTTAAATGTAAAACTTATGGCTGTTTTTTTTCAGAAGCGATCAGCTGATTCTGGAAAAGCAGCCTGAAGCTCTGGAAGGCAAGGCAGTTTTTGGGAAGCGACTCTCTCCTAGGCTTTGGAAATCCTACTCCATTTAATGTGCCCGAAGTCCAACTGCCAAGCATCAGGGCACCTCAAACCCTCCTTAACTTCACTGTAACACTTCAGGTGCCTTTAGCAGTCTTGGGACTTTAATTTATCTGGACTGAAGCTGGTTGTCTAGCTTAAAGTGTGCACCTTGCCTGCCTGCATAGCCCACAAAGGAGCGAGGCTCCCTGTGCCCCAGTTGTGTCCCTTGAGGATGGGCACAAAGCGGTGGGATAGCCCCGCTCTGGAGGTGGCTGGTGAGAGGGGTCTGGGGCATGGTTGAAACTTGCCACGGCTGGAGACACGACTTTCAGGTAGTTCAAGTCATGTAAGATCACCCTCACGTTAGCCTAGGCATTGGTGGCCGCTTGCTTGCCGGGGGTCGGTTTTTCCCCACCTCTCTCGGGGAGGAACAGAAGTGACATTAGGCTCCCTCAAAACTCTCCATAAAGCTCATCTATTCCATAATGTCTGCAAAAATTGGACAGGCTAAGTCTGCTGGAGGTGAAACTTCTGCTTATTATGCTGGACAGTATTTTGTCGTTCTTTCCTTTTAATTCTCTGTCTGTAGTCTAAGAGTCTGCTGGAGATGGTCTTTCTCTGTCAACACTGACTGCAGGACAGACAGATGGCAAGGCTGTGTGATCTGTGGCAGCGTTGGTAGGTGCCACTGAATGGAAAGATCTGCCTAGCTGTTTGTTGTTTTTTCCAGCATGACCAGGAATTTATGTTAATGCTAGCCGATACAATGAAATTTCCAACACTAGATGTTTCTACCTTTTACTGAAAATAGGTTAAAAACAAATAAAGCTAGGTATTATTTAAGGACTGGGATGGGTTTGGCCCACACCGGCGTCTTCCTTTGCTCACCTCCCACGTGCCGTGTTGTGGTGGGACCCTGTATGTGAACTCTGTTTGCTCAGGCTGGGTGTGAGGTTCCCCAGCAGGAGCCTAATTGCAAACTGCTTACCTGCCACCTGTTTGCTGATCCAGCCCACTTGTGATGTCTGGGCATATTTTTGTTGCAAGGGAAATACACCAGACTTCCTAACAGACGGGGCTTTACGTACAAGGCAATCCAAGCTAGATTCTGGAAAGCAGATGTGAACTCCTCAGCCCAACCCATCCTTGCAGAGCTGTGCTTGGTGTTACTCCCCTCAGTAAGATCTTCTCGTTGCCAATTTGATTGTTGGCCAGGCTTGCTGTGGAAAGGAGCAGAGACATTAGAGGGGTTACAAGAGGTTATTAGAGATGGGAGGAAGCTGAAAGTCTGACCCATCCAGATTTAACTGGATTAAATCTCATTTTACCCCCTACTCCAACTTGTTTTGATCTGGGTTTTACAGTAGATCATTTGTAGAAGCTACCCAATTAATATGATAATTTTAACACCAGATTTTGTAAAGCTTTTTTGTTGGAGGTGGAGAAGGGATCCAAATGTTTTGATCCTGTTTTTATTATCTTCACTGAGTTTTTCCTCACTCTGTGCTTTGCAGAGAGGAAAGAAATTTTAATAATTCACTAATATACTTTCACTTCATTAGCATTTTATCATTCTGCCATTGTGCATGTGGTGAACTCCTTAGTATTCTCATTAAGGGCCTGATCTTTCCCCCATACTCTCACATCTCTCCAGCTGTGGAAAACCCTAAATGCAGGCGCTATTGTGCTTTTTGGAAAGAGCTTTTCTATTTTTCCAATAGATAGTAAACTGAACAAAACTTGCAAGGGGTTTTTGGGTTTTTTACAAAATGGAAACATTTGTACAAAGATAGCAGCGATGGTTAGTTTGGAGCCACTAAGTGCCAAGCCTCCAGCCATTACAAAACTTAATGTTGTGGTCTAGAGAGTGTGAAGACACATGGGTGTTACTGTTTGCATCATTTTACACTGTGACATGTTCGGTTTAAGCAGAGGTTTATACTGGTATTAAAATGGTTATGAAAATTTAAGGTGCCTTACCTGGGCTAGCACAATGCTTGGTATTAGGATGGCACAAATAACATGTAACATTTCATGTAGTCTTGGTGATTAAGTACATAAGTTTGCAGGTGTGTGTCCACGTTGTGTTAAACAGGTACTTTTTAATTGTGTCCCAATCTGAAATTAGGTGTTGAACTTCCATGGTGACTCTCTTTTTTTTTTTTTTTTTTTTTTTTTTTTAGCATAAAATAAACCTCTGAATTAGTACATGATTTGTTACTGCTAATTAAATGCTGTTAGCACACCAAATTACTTCAGGCATATTCAGAAGGCATAAGAAGCTAAGCATGGCTGAGGAATGGACAGTGGGTAGGTACAGGACGCTTCAGAGTGGAAGAGAAACTTCTGGGTTGTGAGCAGTGGAGAACTAAGGGCTGGGTAAGAATTTCAGGAGGTTACGTGTATTGAAAAGAGTAAGGCTATTGGGAGACTGGAGAACAAGAGATCACAGTAATAAATAGAGTAGATATTGAGGGACCTGGCTGAAGGTTTTTACTTGTCAGATAGAATATATTTGCTTTTAGGGGCACCAGGACAGAAACTCATCTCTTGTGAATTGGTAGAACGCCATTGGAGTTAGTGGAATTACACTGACTTACACCAGCTGATGGTCTTTCTGGTGGTATTACAAGAAGAGTGAAGATGTGAAGGATGGGAAACTGGAAGAGGTTACAGGCCTGAGCAACAGGGAGGATGGAAGTTTGTTCAAAAGTGATCGAGAGGCTGGGCAAGTGAAGGAAGATCAAAAGGTCCATTGCAGCTATATTGGGTTTGATTTGATGACAAGATGCCCAGCCAAGAGATGTCAGCAAGGCAGGTTGAGAGATGGACTTGGCTGGAGAGGAGAGTCGGTGATGGAAAGTACATTCCTTATTGGCAGTGTAGCGATTGATGTGTGAGTGAATAAGATCATGCCTGGGGGCAGGGGGGGAAGACCAAGGCCGCAGCACGAGCTGGGGGAGAAGACGTGGAGGTACAGAGCCATCGCTGGACAAGGAGGGCCAGAAGACAGCATCTCATGATGCCAAGGCAGGACAAAAGTCCTTCAGTCTGGAAGCAAGAATAGAAAAAACTTACCAAATATTATTTAGGGTTGAGAAGAGAAAGGGAATGACATTGACTTCTTTAGAGACGTGAGCCCTGAATAATCTCTACTACAATTAATAAACTTTGAAAAGCTGAGCTATAAATAAACTACATCTTAATGGTATGCCTAATTTTTTTTTTTTCTCCCTGTCTTCTGTTGTTGCAAAGTAGTCTCATGTAATGGTGCAGATCAATGTCCTGGGGATAGTTACGGCAACATCACTAATTGACACTGTGCTGCATGGTGCTGCTGTGGCTGCTCTGTGCAGAGCTCTGTGCCTCACTGTTCCAGGGGGTGAAGTGGCCATGTCACTCCTGGTTTACCCTGGGGACCTTCAGCTGGGTGCTGTGCTCGCTGCAGTCGGGGTCCCGGGGTAGGCGTTGCGGTCAGGTTATTGCTCGGGAAATTCAAACAGGTGCCGGGAAGTCACAGGGTTTTGATTAAATATACTGGCGTTGTAGCTGTGGTTGCCAGACCACAGTTATTAGGCCCCATGGCAGGGAGTGGGGTGGTGTTGAGCCACCTGTGGGCATAAGGGGCCCGGGAGGCGGTGGATGGGTTCCCCTCTGGTCTGCCATGTCTGATGGGAGCAGGGCTGGGGTGTGGTGAAGATGGTCTGAGGAAAATACCACAGCTTCAGCTTGTGTTGTGACCGAACAGGAGATCTCAGTCTGGACATGCTTCACCACGGAGTAACTTTGTGCAAGGAGGAAGAAAACACAGACTGGAAAAAATGAGGTAAAATGTAGAAATTAGGCCTGTGTGTTAGGATGGTCACCCTTGTTCACAAGTAGTTCTCATTACTGGAGCAACTGCAACCCATTTGCTGTCCTGGGGCCTGCTGCAACAATTGGAAACAGCCTGACTAGAAATGAGACTGGTTTAATTGTACCAAGACAAGAAAAAAAAAAAACCAAACCCCAGCATCAGAAGTGAAAAGTAAAGTGCATTTTAAAAATCCTTTTGGTTTTTGTAAGCCAGGGTGCCATTTCTGGTGGGTGGGGACATTCCCATTCCCTGTTCGTGACTGGTGGTCTCCCTGTCCAAGTGCAGCTAGGGGGATAATTTCGCAGTGTTAGTAGCAAAGGCTTTTTTACTAGAAAAGCTGTGTTATCTTTTGTTAAGGGGCTGCATGAAACAGCCGTTGCTATGCTGATGATAAGAATAGTATCTGTTTTGCCCACTTGCCCTTTCTCCCTGAGAGGGTTACGTCCCAAGCTGGTGGACTCTGCCCACTCCCAGTGTGGGCTGCACTTCGTTTATTCAAGCCAAGCTTCCTCCCTTCTTGCATTTTTGTGCAAAGTGCTTTCTACTCAAACGAGGATGCCTGTTCATGGTGTGATGTGGGCAGTTCAGGAATTGCTTTGAAATCTGGAGCAGATTTTTTTTGTCATAGTAATTTTCATTCTGAGTTTGTGTTCAGTCTTGCTTGCTACTATTAACTACTGCTAATGGCGGGGGAGGGGGGGCACAAAGCAGCAGGGATCCCAAGCATCCTGGTCTGTCATGGACATAGTGTGGAAAAAAGATTTTCTTTCTGACCCCAAAAACCTACAGCCTAAACAAGGTATTTGGAGCAAAAATTACTCCAGTATAGAAGTCTCTACACCAATACAATTATTTGTCCTGCTTTCATATTTCACATGCTGTATTTAAGTTCCTGTCACCTGCTAATAGCATATGAACATTGGGGAAATTTGGAGGGTATGCACAGTATTATTGGCATTTCTTGAGCAGCTGCTACTGGCCTGCTTATGTTCAGTGGATTTCTTATTGTCAAAAACACTTTCAGCACATGAATGAATGGGCAGGAAACCACCTAAATATACAGAAACTGCCCTCCCAGCTCTCGCTCATTCAAAATGACAACAAACTCAGGCAGCAGAATTCAGCTCATGGGCTGTCGGGAAGAGCTTGTTTTATTTCAAAAGTAGAGCTTTGTTCTGATAGAGACTCTCAGGTGCTAGTGCTGGGTATGAAACTTTTGTTTTCCAATGCAAAGAGGTTCAGCCCAGGTGCAACATCTGTAGGTGAGAAAGCACCTTGACTTCTACAAGTGCTGAAGCAAGCAGCATAGCACTTTGGAAAATCTAGCCAGTCATTCCTTCTGGTGCCAATGTGGGCATGAATGCTGGCAAAAATTGAGGCTTGTCCCTTTTCATGCCAAAATCTATTGACTCTGATTGTCTTAGCTGATTTCAATGAAGATTTTGCCTGAGCAAATAGCTTGGTATTTGATCATGTAGAGGATTGATGTTTAAAGTCTGCCTTCGTGTATTCATGGGGAGCTCCCATGGGATGCAGTGGCGGTTGCATCTGAATTTATGGATGCAGAATTTGATGTTCCATTGCCATCATCAAGATAGTGATGGTGATAATGGTTATTACTAATTTGTATTCCAATGGTAGGTAAACAGTGTTAATATTTGGCTCGCCCCCAGCTATTCTTGCTCTCTCAAGCGCATTCTCCATTGGTACCAAAGGTGATTTTTGTGAGTATTCTCACTCTGGTAGTGTGAGTGATGCACATACGGCTCTTTGGAGCCAGCAGATGAGAAGACCTCTTTACACACAGATATGTTGCAACATAGATTTATATTGCTGTAGCTGTGAAATCTGTATCTTGTTATGAACAGCATGCAATCCATTACTTGTTTGCGCAAAATTCAAGACTTTACCAGCCAATGAAGTGAGGAGCAGAGAGCCAAACTCAGCCCCCTGGGCACAGTGTATTGGCCTTTACTGACTTGCAGACCCTTAAGCCTGTAGACTGATCTTGAAATCTTGTGACTATGGGAGCAAGTGAAGATGGGTTGTCAACGTGTTTGTCTTGTGGAGATAAACTCTGATGTCTAATGACTGAACCGAGGTAGCAGCCTTTCCCCAAGTCAGCATACTCATCAGGTCTCTGTCTTGGCCACTGTGATTTACAGAACTGCAAAAATCTAGTTGTCTTTAAATTTGATTGGCTAAACCTACTAAAGAGGAGACAGACAGACAGACTTGGACAGCAGGATGATTGAATCCTTTTTTAATAGCCAATGAAGCTAACCGTCTTCCCCTAAAATGCCCAAGTAGCAGCCCAAAGAACTGCTTCGTCTGTGAGCTGCAGAAGAAGAAAACATGGTTAGATTACAGAAATGCATGTAATGAGTTTATTACAATGCATTAATTACCACTGCCAGTAGTTATCCTTTGTTGTTAAAGCAACTTTGCTCTAGATAAAATAATGAAATGTTTATTTTCTTGTATCTTAGTCAGAAGCCCAAGAAGAGATTCCTGTTCCACTTCTATCGTGTGGTATAAAGTAATGCAACTCCAGTGAAGTCAGAGGTGGATAGCTGGACAGAAGGCAGCTTACTTTTCTACTAGAGAGCTTTAATACAACATTGTTTTATTTCTGCACATTTAAGTTAGTAACACAGCAAGAGTATTTTGAAGTTAAGTCTTTCTAGGGTCTCTGTGTTAAATAACTGCAAACAAACTTTATAGTCACTATATAGGCCCTCACGATATATCATTTTGAGCTGCCTTCTATTTATTACATTTTATCTGCCTGCAAAATCCATTTCTAATTCTGGCCATATCTCCTTTGTGATCACTTGCCAGAAATCTATTCCCAGGATTCTCCTTATTTTAGTGAAATATCTCTGCTTCAGCACCTTTCCCAAGGTGGCTGATCTAATCATGGCACTATCAGTTATCACTTCTCATTTCCTTTGCTAGCTCTGTCAAATGCAATGCACAGCCTAACAAAGTGACATTCAAATACTCTCAGTGACCAAGGCTATTTCCCTCTCTTTTACTCCGCAAAACTGGAATTGTATGTGACTTCTTAAAACATGTGCCCTTCGCTCCAGGAATGTGACTTATAAAGCACACTGTGAGAAGAGTTAATATTAAGCAGATGAAATAGCTGCCTCTGTTTATCACAGGTAGGTTCCATTTATAGTGGCCATCTGGATATTAAACGCCACATCCACGACCTCTTTTTTCAGGTAGAGGAGAGCAATGCTTCATTCCTGCCAACTGGCAAGAGAGCCCTACCTTGCCGTCAGAGAAATAAAATTTGTCACCTCCCTGTTCTTAACCTCTATTCTTGTCTGTTTATATATACATGTTTCTCTTTTAAATATGAGTGTGACTGTATGCAAAGGTCAGCATATACCAAACAGGGTGCTTGTGTTTCTCAAGTAAGGAGTCACCGGTGTAGTGGGACTTTCTGTTAAGGTTAAATGTGGTTTCTATGGACACAGGTCCAGTAATAGCATCTTTTTTTGGCTTCTATTTTTTTTTTCTGTGGGTGACAAACCTCTTAGTGTTATCTTAGATTGTTATCACAGGCTAATACTTGTTTTAATAAGTGTGTGGCTGACTACTCCATCCGCTCTGGAAGATAAAGTTATCCACGTGCGTCCTCACAGCCCTTCCTGCTTTGCGCCATTTAACACACGCTGTCAGGAGCCCTGCTTTGCTGCAGTCTCATTTCTCCATTGTTTTTTGCGAGGGATGAAGCCTAAATCTTGCTTTTTTGGAGAAAGTAGGGAGCAAGCTCTCACTAGACTGGCTAGGAGTGTGGGGAGAGCTCTCTCCACGCACCCGTCCTGGCTCCAGAGCTCCACGAAGTGCAACACTTGCATGGTGCTGGGAGTTTACCATGAGCAGCACAGCTCTGAATTTCCTCTGAAATCATACAACCTGTTTTTTGGTTTTGTTTTTTTTTCCCCCACTGTGTGAATCAAATAAACTTGTCTTGCAGTCTGCAGCAGATCAACACACATATTTTCCCTGTAGCCTGTTACAGGTTGCAGAATTGAGTTTATTTGTTTCAGACAGTGAGGGGTAAAATTAGGAAAACAGGTTTTAAGCTGACAAAAAGAAGCAGTCTGATTTGTTCTTTATGGCCCAAGGTACAACACCAACCAGGTGCTTTGTGTTTCAGTTCTTTGGCACATATTTTGATGAGCTGTGTCACAGCCTGGCAAGCCTCCAGGGCAAGGTGTTTGCAGTCCCTTCCGGCTGTCCCTTGGACACTGTTCCTCCGGTTGGCTATGGAGGTGCAAACTGGGGAGCATCCGCCTTAACAGGGGATGGCAGAGTGAGCTTCTGTGTGTCCTTAAACGGTGATTTCCAATATGGCTAAATAACAAGGATGGTGTCTAATGGCTTAAAAAGCTGCTCACTGCTGCATTTTTTTCTAGCTATTTCTTCACTGTAGGAAGGTAGAGAAATCTGTGTTAAAATAATAATTAAATGCTGACAGTACTAAATTTCCACCCAGCATGAGTTGGCAGCAGTTGCAAACCAAAACATTAGGTCATTAAAGAAAAAAACCCACCTGATTAAATACCTCTGTATGTTTTTCTGATTAGCTATTCTTAAAAAGAGCATGTGGCTGTAATAGAAGGGTGTACTTGACAGCAGCGATTGCTTTTTGGGGGAAAGGTAAAATACTCAAGTTTTAATGTGTATATATGTGTGTTTGAAAGGATTTCTTGCTGATCTTAGCTATGGGGATTTTTATCTTACTAATCATCCATTTTTAAAAGCCACCATGAAATCTCCCTGCCAGGAAATATGTGAAATCCTCTCAATATTATGTTTCTGGAAAGAACAGTTAACAGTGACTAATGCTCTGGGTTTTGTTTTGGTCTCTTTTTCCTCTTCTCTGGCTAGACAGAGCTGATTTTGCACTTGAGAGTCAAACATCCGTGGTGGACCCTGCTGTAGCATTTATGGTGTTAAAGCACTACGAGGCTCAGGGGCTGGCTGCAGTGCACATCCTGCAGCCCTGCAGATAAAAGGGTTTCTGCCCCAAAGAGCTTGCTGGGATGGGGAGGTATGTGAAGTCAGGTGATGATTCAGAAGGGGGAGAAGGGGTAGTGTTGGGAAAAGAAACCCCTGTTTACCCCATGCCCACACATGGCCAGAGGTCCACTACTCTCAGAGGCAGGCTGAAGCTGGCTCTCTTGACTATATTTTATTAAAGCACTGTTGGCTGAGGAGACTGCAAAGTAAAAATTGTCAAAAGGTGCATTTACAGACTGCCTCTTTTTACCACCTGTTTCTTCCTTTGATGTGCTCTACCATATATCTGCTCCAGTGTGCTCCATAGCAATGTTTTAGGGGCTGATACCTACAGCACACGTATGTTCGGAGCTCCTTCCAGGTCCTCTTTAAGGGATATTGCTGGAGCTAGTGAGGAGGGGAGGATCTGTGCTGGTGGGGACTTGGGCCACAGCAGGAGAGTTCTGGCTGCTGCTGGCCCCGTGGGAAGCCCTGGAGCTTGAGAGGGGTTGGTGCATCCAACTGAGCATCCCCTCTCTGAGTGCCAGCAGCATCTCTGAAAGCTCTATGATCTCTGTGAGCAAAACACACTTCCCAAGCATGTACTGAGTGTGGAAGGACATCCTGGCTGCTGTGGCTCCTGCTCCCATCATATTAGAGCAGCTCATGGTCTGTGGTGTGTGTAACACAGTGCCAGCCCTGTGGGGTACCACAGGGTTGTCCTTCCCTCTCCCCTCCTTCTGGCCCTTTCTTCCATACTTACATTTGAGAAACTGAGGAACAGAGGGGTTAAGAGAGAGGTTTTGTAAATTATTTCAAACTATTCTGTTGTTTGAAGACATAGTGTAGGGTAATACAACCTTTTGTTGCACCCAGAAGTTGCATATGAACAGCGGTCTCACAAACATAATTTCTGCTACCTGAAAGATGTAGGGAAATGGTTCATCTGAAGTAATTCGAAGAAGGCTCAGCACGTTTACTGGACTCTTTCATTTTTCCCCTGGGAGCTGTATAAGTTACATACTTTTTTTTTTTCTTCACTGTACATTCCAGAAAGCAATTTCTCAGGAAGAGTGGTTCCAGTTTAATCTCCAGATTATCTGTTGTTTCTTTTTCCCCCAAGATAAAGCAGATGAATAATCAGCTAACCCTAATTCAGGCAGATCTGGGGACTATGTATGGGCATACGTGTAGGGATCCAGATTTGAGGAGTACTGCTTTAGGCTGCAGTGTTTCAGCTGTATAGCCTGAGCACATCAGTTATTTGGAGGTGAGCACAGGTGTTCCAGCAAGCCTGGCCACTGCTTAGGAGTTGGGTCCTGAGCCTCGTGGAAACACTCCAGATTTGTAAAGCAGAGCAAAAGGCATATTTCTGCAAATATTAAAGCAGTGTATTTTTTGCAATTCAATGCAGCAACCAAGAGCAAGAGAAAATTTTGGCCCATATTTCTCTCCTGTACGAAGATGTGCCAAGCAAAGAACACATGGGGTCAGGGGGCTGCCTGCGCTTGTCTGAGTCTCGGGCTGCCTCCTCCCTGGCCGGAGGCAGTGACCTGTTCTCACTTACATCTGCTGTCTTTGCTGCCCTGAAGCTCCTGCCTCAGTCATAGTCCTGTAGGGTGGCATGTGCGATGTGCCCTGGCAGGGACATCCCTCCACTATGTGCTGTGGGGGAGCTGAAGTCCCTCTGCATTGGAACCATTCCTCATGAGAATTGGCCGCCACTAAACCTTAGTGACAGAAAGTGGCTCTGAGAGCCTGGCCCTCATATCTCCAAGTTCATTGGGTCCTTGTAGTACTAGCACCAGGTTGAGACAAAGTATTTCTCTGCTGACATTAATGTGCTTGACCCTATAGAGCGCAAGGTAGGCAAGCAGTTACAGGCCATTAATCTCCAATTGCTCTTGTCAGGTATTATATTCATTAATCCAGGGCCAAACTGTGGTTTAGTTGTCAGCGTAAACCATGGTAAGATTTTTTTTAGCTCTTGGTTAGTGCCGAGTTAGTATCTACTTAGTAGTGTTTGCAACCGTGTAGACAGATGCCCTCAAATATGGAGTGCTTTGATATGCCAGGCTGTGATAATTGTGTATAGAGGGGCGTCCTTTTGTAGCTTGAATTGCTATGAAAGACTTCAGTAGCCTCTCTCTGGCAAACTGCTGGTACCTGTAGTCGGGAGTTTGAGTGAGTTTTGCAAGCTCAGTGCCACCATACACATATTGATCTGTGGCTGCTCCTGAGGTGAAAACTTTATGTTTTAATATATTAACTTCTGCTTGCACTATTCTGTATGAAAGTCTTGTTTTGAAAGTATAAGAAAAACAAGAAGAAAGAATGTTGAGATGTTTTAATACAGCAAAAAGCATTTTCTTCCTACACAGTGCCATTTCAGAGAGGGAACAGCTTCTCCTTCAGTTCTGTTTTGGTCTAGGTCTCTCTCTTCTGAGATTTAAACATATGCTTATATCAGTTCCTCAGCTGGTGTGTATCTGTTGACATAGTGTATCTACTGACAAAATGCGCTTTCTGTGTTTACACCTGATGTTTTTTCCTGTGCGCCTTTAAACTTAGCAGATTCTTCAGGTTTTAAACATGGTCCTTTAACAAAGCTCTAACATATGGGCTTTGGGGTTTTTTGTTTTCGTGAGAAGAACATTGACATAATTACCAGTAGGAAAAGAATGAGATTAGGAAGTTGCTTTTTATCCTGATGTCTGTAGGATTTCTTATATCCCATGGAGCAATTGCCCTTATTCAGCAGATGGGAACTGTGATGCTCCAGGTGGCTAGCAGTCTGTGGCACACCTGGAGCACAATCCAGATGTGCTGGGTGTCCGTGAAGTGTTGTCACTGCATGGCTTACTCTTCTCTCAGGAAGCTGCCTGCAGCTGCCCATGCTGGTGAGGCATGGAGCATGCTCTGTCTTTGCAGCTGGTGCCGCTTTAGATCTGGGGCAAAGTGGGGATTTCCAGAAGTGCGTAGGTAAAGCTGGAGCACAAATCCATGGAAAATCCATTGTGTCCAGGTAAGCAGCTGAGATCACTTGCAAACGGTCACTGTCTTCAGCAGAAACGGAAAGGAGCATGTTTGGGAACTGTTGGGGCTGCTGTGCCTGGCCATAGGAGGCTTTGCTTTCAGATTTTATTTGTTCGTGGGATTTTGTCCTAGCTGAAATAGCATTTGAGGAGCTAGAGTAGCAACTGTAACCTCTGTTCAAGCCATCTGCAGAAAAGATGTTAATTATCAGAGTCTGGGATAAAATCCTGGTCCTAATGAAGGATCTTAGTGACTTTTAAGGATCCTGAGATCATCTGTGGTAGGTTGACCTCATCACCTCTGTTAGATACTATGAAAGAGACTCTGGCAGGCCACAGGAATGTAGTTCTCTAATTTTTGTTCTCTTGATTGCCCCTGTTGTCCTGGTTTTGTTTTTTGTTTTCTCCCAAATCTAAGCATTATTACGCTTTCATCCTATGTCCCACACATGGATTCTTCTGCTAATGAAGAAAAGAAAATGGTCACACTCAGATTTCGGTCTTTAAAAAACAAGAGCATCTTGATTTTGTTACATTTTTGGACAGGCTACAAGGGATAAAGTTGAACTTGTCTGAGAATAAATGGATACTATCATACTGAGAGTTAACTAAGTGCAAAGTGATTTGGAAATAAGTTTGTTTTTCTCCTATAAAAATTAAAGGCACCAAATAAGCTGAAGTGATTTTTGATGCAGTGCTTGCAATTTGTTTTTTCCCCTAGTTCTTCAGTTCTGTGCTACAGAAGAGCTGGTTTTCAAAACTATGTCAAATGGAAGTAAGGAGTGCCTAAATTGTGTAGTTTGGCTGTAAGACTTCAAGCTAGTTCAGCTGTTACTAGGACCACGCTTAAATAAGTCCTTTAGGCTGATGTAGGTGACTTCCTGCCATAAATACCATGCAGTTTCTATTTTATGTGGTTTGATTTCATTAGAAAATTTGTACTCATTCATATGCCCTCCTATGATTTCTTTGCGTATTGTTTAAAGGAACACCTATCACAGCTTTTTTGCAGGCTGGTACAATACCAACTTGTTGCTCAAGACCTGCTCTCATGCTGCAGTTGTTCACACTGTTAGGATAAGGCAGTCACAGAGGATTCCCATCCCAAGGATGTGTCCTTTGCTACCCTAGCTTGGGGACTGCAATCAAACAGGGTGATTTCACCTGGCTGGGTCCATGGGGGTGCATTGACTTCAATTACAGTACTGGGGACTGTGTAATCGGCAGTTGTGTTAATGAGAATAAGAGTTCAAGGTGTTTTGTCAAATCTGACAGTGAGTTGCCTGCTGCTTGCTTTTTGTTCGGCAATTCATTGTAAAGCCATAGCTACAAGTTTCACCTTCTACAGGGATGTTCCTTTTTTTTTGCCTCTCCTCGGCAAGCTAAGCAGAAATTGTTGGAGCCTGCTCCTATCTGTTGCTCATGTCTATCATCATGCTGTAGACAGATATCCTCTCCTCTTCTAAAATACGGAAGATTTCCAGTTAATTTGAAATCGGGGAGGGGGCGGGATTTTTTCCTATGGTCTTCATGTTACTTGCTTGTGTACAGCCGCTCATTGTTTTGCATTAACTGTTCATACTTGGAGATTTCTGAGAAGAGGATTGATACTGTGAACCCTTAAAGAACAAGATTAGATGGGTGGAACTGGCTTTGATTGCCACTTTGGTCTATGATGCTGTGCTCTTTTCACTGCAGCACAGATGAAAGCATATGTTTATTCGTAAAATAAGTAATAATCTGATGCTCACCTGAATTTAGCTATTGGTAGAAAAAGGTTTCCTTAGAAATGAGAAGGTGATTCAAAAATGTGTGTTGGGCATTTTAATTGCAGCGTGCGATAAATCCTTTGAAGTTTATTATCTATTATATATTTGATTCAAAAGTTGCCTTTTGCAATAGCTTAAGGTTTTTTATTTGCCTGAGAATATTAACATTTCTGTTTCAAGCTTTGAAAGAGCAAACTTTCTGAACATGATTATGAACATTAGGTTAATGCATAATCCCCACTCAGAGGTTACTCCTAGATTTCCACGTGCTTGTTTAGAGGCAGTTCAAAGGTGCTTAGCTTTAATTGCCATTATGTGAGCACACAGAAATAAGGACCCAAGAGTCTTATCAATTATTCTGTTAATAAATTCATTTTTAGATTGTCTCAGAGCTGGTGTAAGTTGAATTTACATTGAAGTTACGGGGAGGTGTAAAGGTTTTCATCTAAATGGGGAAAGGGTTCCGCTGTCTCCTTATTTAAATGCCCAGTGGTTATACCTCTTTTGGTCTTAGTATAATTGCTGCTGATTTATTTTTTTTTCTGTGATGTTGGTTTTTTGCAGGTATTTTACCTGCCTTGCATGTACATGTGCACGCTTTTAGGTGCCCTCATAGAAATAATAATACAGGTTGGTTTAGAAATGGCATGAATGACCAAGTTTCTGTGGCTTTCAATGAGCTATAAGATCTTAAATACTTCAGTTGGAATGGAAAAAGGACCTTGCCTTTCAGCAGCCTTTGAAAATGTTACTTGGAGGCCCAGGACTGGGGCAACAGAACTGAAAGGTGACTGGACCTGCATCTTCCACCATCCAAGAGAAGCCTTTCTGTAGTCACAGTTCTTGCTTCAGCATCTTCTTATCTAAAGATCTGTGAAGTCCACAAGGGAATTCAGCGTGAGTCATTGTTGAATAAGAAATTGGAAATGTGTTTCTGGAATGCAGGAAAGGACTAGTGTGTGGGGAAGAGCTCTCTGGTGCAGCCTGCCCAATACCAGAAGGTCACAATAAGATTGAGAGGAAAAAATCAACCGTTTTGTGCATTACACTGCAAAACTAGGTAGAAAATATATTTTTAAATGGTTATATTGTAGAATCAAAATTTGACTTCTAGAGATCATACAGAAATACCCAGTACTTAATGCTTTGTGTTACCCAAATTACGAACAGCTTTCTGGCACTGAAGATACTAACACCAGCATCAGTAGCAATAAAACACAACGAGCTAAAATCTGTCGCATTAGAAGAATTCAAATGGTCTCTGACCTTGCTTGTGCCACCCACATGCATCAGTTGCGCATGGGGTACTCCAGAAGTCGGGCTCCGCAGATTTGTGGTCTCTTAGCTAACGAGAGCCAATAGTTCTCTTATATGTATATTGAAACAAATAACGTGTGCTGGTGAGGAGTACAGAAACACTGTTTTGAGCCCTGCCGCAACCAGATGTTAAGAGCCCAAGAAACGCCCCAGCCAGTTAGAATTAGTTTGTTGAGCCCAATGCGGTGGCAGATGCCACCCAGCATCCTGCAGCCCTGTCCCCGCTGGTGGCCCCAGCCCTGATGGTGGGTGTTCACAGTCCCCCCTGGCCCAGTCCCAGCAGTAATGTCCCTGCTGCTGCCTGGGGCTGCTTGCACTGCACCTGATGCCAGTCTTGGAGAAATAAATAATACACGCGCGGTGTGGTTATCCTCATCAGCTTCCTTCGCCTGCCTTGCAGGTCTGAGTTTCTTGTCCTTGAAGTTCCTAGGTTCTGCCGAGCTCCTTGTTTGTACCTGCCCAAAGCCTTGTGTGTTACTGTATTCTCGGCACGGCATTCACCCTGCTGGCATGGTCTGCCGCCTTAATCTCTGATTCCCATTCAGCTCTTAGGTCATTTTCCATTTTGCCTTTTCAACTTTTTTTTTAAAGAACTTTTTTAAACCCAGGGATAACTAAAACGTCTTATGTTTTGTTGGGTTTTTTTTTTACATTAAATATTTCTGGTTTAGTTAAAATTCTCCCCTTGCTGACAAAACACCCTGTGTGTGTTTTGTGGGAGAAAATTGGTCAGTTTTTCAGTAAAAAATTTCAGTTAGAATAAAGCTTTTCATCTGCAAAAAAAATGAGGTTCTGTTTTTAGGTCACAAGCCCAGCACACGTTTCCAGGGTATCATGAAAAACAGTCACCACCAGATTTTCAGAGTTCTCCAGGAATAGCAAGTGCAGTTTGTCATGAATCCCTGTTAATTTATTCCCCATTCCATAAATGTTATCCCCTACGAGTCCAAAGGCTGTCATTACCCTGCTGTCATTAGCCATCTGTTTAGCATGTAAAACTCCTCGGGGCAGGGATCGTATCTTTGCTTTGTACTGTGTAAAGCTGAGCCTGTAGCTGACACTTGAGGAACAATTAATGATAATGCAGCTCAGTAGGGTATTTGGATACCAAGCTAATAAGAGTGGTATAAATGCCTGGCTGGATGGGATTAGAGGGAACTTCTGTGTCCCAGTGGTGTGTCTCCAGAAGGTAAAGGGAAATAGTCTTAAAACATCATCTGACATGGAGCAGTGAAAAAAAGAGATGGCATTTCTGAAGGATGTGGAAGAGTCAAGGATGCAAGAGAATCAGAATTTGGGCGTGTATCTGTGTTTTGCTTGATTATTATTATTATGAGATTTTGCCAACTAAATATTTTTCTCTACCATAGAATAAGGGATCACTTCAGAGCATTAATCTCATTAGTGCCTTCGTTTTCCTTTGCACAGTCTTCTGCATGCATTATAAGTCGATGCTTTATCGTATTTTCCTTTGTATCTTAATGATCCCTGTGTGTCGGGGGGAGAGAGAGAGAAGCACAGTAGATTTTCATCTTATGTTAATCCATCAAAATCAAGTTAGTTGCAAGTGATGGAGGAGGCGCGCGTGTGCGTGCAGACGTCAGTGCCCAGCCGAAAGCTTGCCAGTTGCCCAGCAACCTTCCCGGAGGAAGATGGATGTCCTGCCACCCGCTCTGCTTTTAGCTGAGCCACAATATATTCCCGGTACCGCATCCTCTGCGCACGCAGGGGACGGGTGTGCGGGCTCAGCTGGCGGGGGATGGCGAGTCTCTCAATAGTTGGCTCTTGTGCCATGGCCAGATAAAACGTGTTTCACATCATCCTTGTTAAAACTGTTAATTCAGTTGACTACATCATCTGGGTTTGGGAGCAGGTGCTGTGGCTCATTCAGATTGCTGGCGTTGCGCTTCCCCTCCCTTGGGCTCTTAAAGCCATATTGCCAGCATCATTTCTCCCTCCTTTTTAGAAAGGCCCTTATCTGTAATAACAAATAAAACCACTGGCTGTAGGAGCCCAGTGAATGCCGTACGTGTCACTGACCTCTCGCTCTTTCATTATTTCTTTAGTTCCTGAATCAGGCTTACCTGGGGCAGAGCCAGGTCTGACCTCCACTTCGGTTGTACTTCCCTGTCCCATGGTTGTCCACTGTTAGGACTCCTGGCCATGCACGCCTTAGAAGCCTCTGGAGAAATCAGTCTTTCTGTTGGAGAGTGTTGTGTAATGCCAACGTTTTAAAGCCAAATAGGACCCGACAGTGTCTCTTTAATTTTATGGACTATTTAATTATTATAGGATGCATTTATTCACTATTTGGATTTCTTTAGAAGGTGTGCCAATCTCACGCTCTAGGATGATTTTAAAATTCGTGCACATTTACAACGGTTGGAGCTAAATCATGCTGAAAAGCTCACACAAAATCCTACCTGCATAATCGCAGGTATCTTTCATGGTCTAGCTCTGGCACCTTTATTTATGTTGACAAGCTCTTTACTTAGGGTTTGATCCAGGAAAGCAGTTATGAATGTGCTTGACTTTAAATCTTCTAATAGTCCCTGCTGGATCTGGACCTGTGTGAGTAGTGTTGCTGGGAGCCTGGGGAAGACAGTAAGGGTGTCGTTGGATCAGGTTCTTTGACCACTGCAAATTAGGGTATAGAAACACGAAAGGGGTATTGGGGAAAGTGCCAGCTGTCCTTAGGAGAAAAAAATTTGCAGCCACATGATGCGGCCCCTTAAACTGAGATACATCTGCCCCAACCCAAGAAACATTGCTCCAGTTTGGTCTGTGTTCCTCCATCACCCCACCAGGAGCAGCTGGGGCATGCAGCTGCTCTGAGGTTCTTCCTTGTACGCCTGTCCTGGGGTGACTCTGTCCACGTGCCCGTGACCTTAGGGGCGCAGGGACTGCCTCTGAGAGATGATATTTGTATTAACAGGTGGCGAAAACATGCAGCAACAGTGAGCTGCATGTGGAATGGTTCAGCATGGCTCTTGCTTACTTTGTGCTTATATGTGTGGCAATTATGTGCCATTTTGAATGCACTTTCTGATGGCAAGCTATTTATCAAAAGACTATTGAACTTGTTATTTCCTAAAGCATATGGTGTGTGGCTCCTGATTGACAAGCTGCTGTTCTGTCTTCTCGTTCTTCCACCTTACACGGATTCTTCCCTATTCGTTTTGTTAAAGTCCTTCAACTCTAGATTGATAAATTCCATCACCTGGATAATGGAGCTTTGTTCAATGACAATGCTGCTGTTTTTGTCTGCTGTTTCCAAAATGGCTGTACACAGGGTGGCAGAGGTACCTGGAAGCAAAGCATCAGATGCCTGCAATTCAAAAGGAGGTATGTTTTCAGAATGCTGGTGTGCTTATTTGTTGGGAAACGAATAAGGGCTATGAAAAACTAATGTCATGTTTACCAGATGGGAGCCTGGATAACAGCAAAAGGCTACATATTAAGGTTTTAATTGAATGAATCACAGGTTGTTGGTGAGAAACATTTCTTAAAATAGAAATTGTGATCGGGGAACAAGTGGTCTTGCTCCTGTCCCAGTCCAAGCACAACTCTTGCCATATTCACTCTTAATTATGAGATTGGCGTCTGGTCCTTTCTTTAGCTGAGTCCAGTGGGTATGGGTCCTGTTCCTTTTGACAGAGTTAGTAGTTTGCTGCTCATAGGTTCCAATTTCAGTGAAAGGTCAAAGAAAGAGTTCCCTTCCCACATTGACATCAACTTTTTTTTTTTCACCCCCTCACTGAGGGGTCAGATGGGAACGTGCTGTAAGCCACATACCAAAGACAGTCAGTTGGGGTCTTTGCAGGGGAGCTTGCTCACCCTTACCAGTGCTGGTCCTAATGAGTATGTCATTAATTTGCATTGTTAAAGAGTTCTGATGAGCCTGGTTCTGACCTATGTTCCTGCTATTACTCAGTGCTGTATAAACACAAACCAAAAAGGACCATTTCCCGCCTTAAAGGGTTTACATTATGAGAAACTACCCTGTAGTATGTGCAGGTAAACTGTTAGATTAGAGCCTTTATTACAGCTGGAGGAAGTGTTTCAGCCCTGCTGTTTGTCCTGTGTGGTGGGACTCACCTGGCCGGTGTGGTGTGGATGCTGTATGTGCCGAAAGCAGCTGGCGCCCCTCTGTAGTGTGCAGAGAGAAAGGGGTGCTCGGGGTGCAAATTGCCTCAGCCCAAGGAGTGCTTCTGATGAGGTGATTGCCTCCATGAATGCCGCTCTGCCTCTCTTCTGGAGCCCAGGCGACCAGTGCAGCCATAGGCAGAGGTTAGCACTTTGCAGCATCCTAGATTAAGTGATATGGATCACAAATGTAACACCAAAATGGACCTACAGCGTGGTTTCACTTAACTGCGATATGTTCAGAGCTTGATTCTGCTTGATGCTGGGTGTTTCTACTTTCTCTTAAGATGAGGAGGAATTGAGGTCACCCAGTGCCATCCAGGGTGGTGTCCTAGAGAAGCATGGAGGAAGGGTACAGAAGCCAGGTAGCCAATCACGAAGAGCTACTAAAGCAGCAACAAGAATATCTCCTCTTATTTGAAACCATTTAATCTTTTTGAATGAGTAATATAATATTTATAATATTATAGCAGCTGTAATAACTTGCTTAAAAATTAAAAATAGTTAATGGGTGAAGTGGAATAAGCGTGTTTAATGCTTCTCATTGAACTGCTGCTGTACCTCCTGCTAGAAGAGTTTTATTTAAATGCGTAATTTTCTCCCATTTTAACAACACTGATTGGAGCAAACACAGTGGCTCTATATTCCCTTCTGGATGCACATCAGGTTGATGGTATTTATAAAGCTCCGTCTGGTATGTGTCCTAGCTATCTGGAGCACCACCTCCTACCATCAGACAAATTATCCCTAGGCAGCAGAGGGCATTTCAGCGAAATGCATTCATCTGTCACGTCCCTTTTTGGTCTCGGTCTTTTGTGGTAGGTGAATTTTGTGTATTATTTTATGTATTGTTAGATAAGATTCCCTTAATTCCTGGGAGGTTAGCCTCAGACTCAGCACAGCTCACAGGAAAGTGCTGTTTCCTGCACGGCTTTCCCAATGCAGTGGAAAGCTCTACTGTGCTTGAAGACCCAAACTTCTTACCACAGCTCTCAGTTGGGCACTGTTGGAGATATTGTTGACAGCTTGGACCCGTTCTGTGGGGGACTTGGTGAACAGGAGAAGACACTGGTCTGGATTCGATATACTTGGGTGGTGCAAAGCTTATAGGACAGCCAATGTCTTGTGTTGCTGAAGAGGTGCACTGGGGCATTTTGTACAAGTAGCAGCATTCTCCATACCACTGAAGGCTTCATGCCTGGGTAGATTGTATGGCTATTGCTAATTGAGAGGTGATAAAACACAAAAAGTTGCAGTAAGGTCACCATCTACTGGAATGTGGAGAGATTCCTACCCAAAATTCATGGAAAGTATTTTTTTGCTCATAAAGATTGCTGTGGGATAGTTTAGTCTCGGTGTGAAATGTAAGCCTGGCTGTAGGCTGGGTTGACTGACGGGAATGGGGTAAGGAGCAAGGGAGAGCATTCCTTAAAATGAAGGGACCTGCTCAGTGTGAGCAGACTCCTCAGAGTGCTGTCCTTTTCCCACCAAACTCATCTTTGCCTTCTCGGATCTTTGGCCAGTCAGTCTTTGTCAGGGGACTGACCGTGCTGCACGTGGTAAAGGCTAGGTAGAGCTCTGTGTTGTATTCACAGCATCGGCAGTTCAGTCTGTAACATACAGGGAAGTGAGGTAGTGTTTAAACATTTTCAGATGACTGGGGCCAGATAACTTCTACTCAAAAATCCTAAAAGAAGTTGATGTAGAAGATCTTTGGTCTGCTTATGTTAACTTCTTACACTTGTTGGAAATTCACAATGAGTGAATGTGTGCAAGAGGGAGATCCCGGGTAACTGCAGGCAGCTTAGCCTGACATCAATCCTGCGCAAAAGAATAGAAGAACTGATAGAGGATTTAGAGAATTAAAGGTAGGGAATATAATTAATGCCATTCAACATTCTTTTTTGGAGAATATGTCTTGTCAAACAAACCTGATTTATCTGATAAGATTGCAAGTTTGGGCGATAAGTGTGTAGATATAATATACTTAAACTTCTGTAAGGCGTTTGATTTTATTCCACATGACATTATGATTAAAATATTAGTACTATAAACTTTCACTGAAGCACATGTTAAATGTAGTAAGAACTGGGTAACTGACAGAGCTCAAAAAGTAGTTGTCAATAGGGAATCATCACTGAATGGGAACATTTTTAATGTAACTCTGCAGGGAGCAGTCAGAGCCCCCATGCTATTCATCATTTTTGGCAGTGATCTGAAAGTAAATATAAAATTATTTCTGATAAAATTTGTGGGTGACACAAAGACTGATGAAGTGAGAATGAGGGCAGTAGGATACAGTGCTCTTGGTCACTTGGTTAATTGTCCCTATTGAAACAAAATTCCAAAATTCCTTTAAATCTAATTATGTTGTGGTTTCAGGTCAGCTCAGTCGGTAACAAAGCACCACGAAGCCGCTCACTCACCCCCCACCCCCTCGCCTGGCCACGTTGGGATGAGGACAAAATACAAAGGCAGGCTCGTGGGTCGAGACAAGGATTGGGAGGGATCACTCCCCACTTATGGTCACGGGCAAAAGACAGGCTCAACTTGGGGAAGAAACAAAATCAATTTAATTTACTACAAATCAAAACAAAAACAAAACACAAGGGTATTAGGAAGGGAAACTAAACATCAGAACAACCTCCCCCCACCCCTCCCGCCTTCCCGGCTCAGTTCCACTCCCGATGCTTTCTACCTCCTCCCCCCGGTGGCGCAGGGGAACAGGGGATGGGGGTTGAGTCAGCTCGCCACACATCGTCGTTGCCGCTTCTTTCCTCAGGGGGAAGATTCCTCACTCGTCCCCTGCTCCACCGTGGGGTCCCTCCCACGGGAGACAGTCCTTCAC
>VYZV01031189.1:0-47678 GCA_013401275.1 Pandion haliaetus | reverse complement strand
CGCCTAGAGGCGGGTCCGACATTTTGGCGCGTGGGTCTGACATTTTGGCGCGCGCGTCCGACATTTTGGGGCGGCGAATTCTTCCAAGCAACTTCTTAAAGGGGCCGCCTCTGCAGCCCCCCTCCCCTGCTACCAAGGAAAACCGTGCCACACAAACCCATAACAAATTAAATAAGAAAGTTAGCATGCATCTGGAGAGGAGTGCAGCACAGAGCTGTTGGCCAGCCTGGAAACCAGAAGGTTTATGAGAATCCTTCCAGTCTGCTGGCCCCTCTGGAGAAATGGGGCTTCCCTAGGGAAGAGCCTGTTTGCCTGCAGGATCCCTTGGACTCCGTGTGACAGCGGTCCATGGCTCGGCAGTGCTGTTTGAGGAGCCTCCCTGAGGAGGCTGCTGATATGAAACAACTCTTCATCCACAGTGCTGTGGAAGGCCTAAGAAAAATGTGGATTTGGGACTCATTAAATTTCTGTGTTTGGCTGTGTATCTGTGAGATCTCGAGTATGTTTTCTCATTAATCTTTGTCCACTGGAGGTATTTAAAGATGACCCTACAACTGTATCACAGAAACACAGGAACCAGACTTAGCAGTAGAGTTTAGCCTGAATAAGGGGCAGGGTCTGTCCTGGTGTGTCTGGTTTGTAATTCTCTGTTGGCACCTCCGAACTCAAGTAAGGCTACAGCAGCAAAGGGCATACCGCAGTGACATGAAAACACAGAGGTATCACATGCCCATATCATGGCTATATTATGTTAGTGGCTTAGCATGTAACAGGCGCTCTTCTTTAGTGCAAAAGCTCCTTGCATCCATGGTTACTTGCACACCACAGGTGCACATGTGTGCACTCTATGGCATGCCAAGGCTTTTCCTTCTGGTGAGATCAAGAGGGAAGTTGTGTACCCATGTAGTGCACCCCACTGGCAATAGGGATATAAGGTACCACATTATGAAGAGGGCCATACCAGTGCCAAGGGCCTTCAGCAGTGGCTAGGGATAGATGCATAGGAGTAAGATTCTGGAAGCGTTTTCAGGTTTGTTACATTAGAAATTTTTAAAAGGCAGAGGAGGTAACAACTCTTCTGCTACTGCTTTTGGCTTTGGCTGAGACAGATCTGCTTGTGCATGTAGTGCTGGGACCTTCCTTATTTTTAAAACCTGAACATAACATCACAGAATTACAGAGTCATAATTTAGACTGGAAGGGATTTCTGGCAATCATCTGGTCCAACAGCCTGCTCAGGGCCAACAAGAGCCAGTTGCTCCCAGATGGAGATTTCACAGCATCTCTGGGGGGTCTGCTCAAACACTTGACTACCCTCATTGTAAGTATTTTTTTGTTCATGATCCAACTGGAACTTTCTGTGTTCAGCTTGTGTCTGTTGTTTCTTGCCCTGTTCTAGACCTCCAAGGGAAATCCGGCTCAGCCTCTTACACCCTCCCATTAGGTAGTTGTAGACAGTGATAAGCTCTCCCCAGAGCCTTGTCTTATGTAAAGTTTAGCTTTTCTCAGCAGGATCCCAGCACATGGCTGTTTTAAAACCCATAGAAGGAAAGTGAGGTTCAGTCAGATCAGAACAAGGTGAACCTTGGGGCAAACATACCAGCAGCGAAGTGCCCCCAGAGAGGTCCACCTCAGAGTCAGCTATGGTTCAGCCAGGTCTCTGGGATCCTCAGCTGCGTAACTGCCTTGCACTAGAGGTGCAGTGTAGATAGAAGTGCCTGTGATGAGACTGATGGGAACTTCAGGTCCAAATAACAAATTGCATCAGGCCATGGTCCTTCCTTCCCTGTACTGCACCACTGCTTAATGTCTGATGCACGCAAAGAGTTTTTCCATCACTGTTTGAAGGACCGGGGGCCATTCATAAACAGACCAACTTTCAGTGTAACTTTCCAGCCACAAGTTTCCCTAAGCTAAAACAGTGTATCTTACTAAATAAATGATTAGATGTCAATGATTTTCTGCCTTCTAGAGTAGAGTTATTTGGAAGCATGAAAGGAAATTGCTGCAGCAGTATAAAACCACTGCCCTTTGCACTTGTATCTTTCCCACAGAGTAATCCTTCATTCATTGTTTACTTAATGAGAAAAGAAAGAGGTTAATTTATAAAACCAAATAAAAACCAGACAGAAGACTTTATTTGTGGAACAAAAAACTGAATTAAATGAATAATCTATCCATTAATGCTGCTAATTGTGCCATACTCCACTGAGGAAAATACACAGGTCTGCTAGTATTTTGCTCTTGCCAGTGGAGTCCACAGGCCCCCTCCAGTTAGGGTCCAAGCCAGCACTCTGTGGCAAGAGTTTCCTAAAAACTTTTCTTGCTTGGCGAATTCATTTCAGCTCCCAGTCTGTGGCAGGCTCAGCCTTTCAGGGGTTTCTTAAATTTATTAGATAGAATAATTGGCAGAGCTGATCTTGCTGGTGAATGCTGCTGTCTGAATCATTTGCAAATTCTTATGAACATCCGCAGAGAGCTGCTGCAAGGAAGAGAAAGAGGGACACCTTAATTCATTTTCTCTGCTCCAGAGAAGTCTGTCATACCCATGTTGTAATTCAGCAGTTTCTAGGCTATTTCTGTTGACTAAAGGATGTTGCAGAGGTTGGAATGAAACCCAGGTGGGGGAAAGTTTTGCATTTTGCCCAAGTCTCCCATGGTAGCCGTTCATCTTTGCTAGTCAGTGCAAGCCTGAAATCTCCACCATCCTGATCGGGTAGAGGAAGTTAACAGGGAGGGGAGCAGGGTAGCTGTGCCATGATCTAGATGGGAGTGGGTTATATCTGCATGGATGATGGCTACTTGATGCTGAGGCCAGCTGGAGGCTAAAGCTGCTGTATCTCCCTCTTTCTTGAGTAAGCTTGCAGAGGAGTGAGGGGACAGGGGAGACCTGGACAAGCGTGTGTCTGTAATAGTTTGGAAAGGGTGGTCAGTTCATGAAGACATCTAGGAGTAGTTCATAAAGACACCTAGGAATAATGTTTGATTTCCTTTGGGAAGCTGGGGATTACTGTGAAGTGTAGATGAGGAAAAACATGTCTGGAAAAAAAAAAATTAAAGTTGTTTTGCTGGAATTCCCCATAAGGGTTTAGAGGATTTTGTGCTGGAAAAGGCACTTTCCTCTGGACTGTGACTGAAACTAAAGGAAATACATAAAGAAGGTTAATGTATTTACTGAACTTTACCAGCTACCCTGTGAATGTTGAGGCTTCATGGTCTGTCTTTACCTGGTGGGGCATGAGGGCTTATAAGTCCCAGCTGCCACCCTGCTGAAAGGACCTTGGGAGAGTTTGTTCCTCACTAAGTTCTCACCACCTTTGTCAGCCAGTCCTAAACCTTGATTTTCAGATTGTAAAAGCAAGAATGAAATGCTAATTGTGAAAACAATTAGTAAAAATTTAAACCAAAGTGGTACCACAGAGCATGTGCAGATTTTATCGTGAAAGAAAAACCTGAAGCAGAAATGTTTTTCCCATCCTTATGTCAGGCAGATTCATCACTCTTGAATTTAATCTGCAATTTGTTTATTTCTGACATGATAAAATTCTACTTAACTTTAAACAAGACTTGTTCCTATAAATATGTATTTTAAGCGTATATATATGTGTAAAGTATATGTATTTATGTATATAAATGAATAGGTATGTATTATGCGTATATATATGAAAAAGGAGGTAGTTGTTGCTCTGACATAGCTTACTGACACACAGAATCATATGCAGTCTTTGGAAAGTGGATTTTTTGAAATGTAGCCATCTCTTTGTTAAGTATTCAAAGAACATAGTAATTATTGCTGTGAATATCTTTTAAATGCTCAGTGGAAAAAATTGCAAACATTTTTGTTAGAACATGCATTTTTTTGTCACCTGTTCAATACATCACCTGTTTGTATGCCAGCTGGCTTCCTTTCAAAAATGTACTATTAAGAAGATAAAAATTTTTATCATTCTGATATATTTTTATGCTGTTTTCACACTTTAAAGGAGATCTGACCCTTCCAGAATATCTTCTGGAAATATTTGGGAAACATAAGACTATGCTTTTTCTGGATATATTGGCAAAATTGCTCTTGGCTTCAGTTTGGACATGCAAGTGATTTTTTTTTTTCCCTCCCAATTCAAAGTAACATAGTTGTGCTTGCCAATGGTTACATCAACATGGCCATGTTCATTTTGTCTGGAAGGTACCTAAGCTGTAATGTCTTCATGTCTGAAACTGTGGCTCTGGAATGGGTTTGGGTCCTGGGGATGGACTGCTGGGCAGGTGGAGTCTGTGGCTGACGGCGGCTCACAGGGCGAGCATCAGGTCAAGGAGGCACCTCAAGCACTGTGTGCTTGCTGGCTTCTCTTTGTCTTCCCACGGAGCAACCTGCGATTGTGGTTCTTCATCTGACAATGCTGCAAGCTGCTTGTGCCTCGCTTGAGGTTTTCAACATTGCAGGACACATGTCATTTTTTATGTTTGTGTTTAAACACAGGGCTGCAAGTCAGGAGAGAGATTTTACAGTATAACCAACTTCTGTATGGTTGTGTTGGTAAGGCTGAACCCCTCTCCTGGTCAGCAGCAGTCTCAGCTCCTGCGGTCTGCCCCCCTGCCTGCCTAGCCCCTTCCCACTGGGGCATGGGCTGCCACGTGGGGTGGCTGGGCAAGACCTTCTTCTAGTGAAGCCCAAATCAAAGTTAGGATCTGTAAGAAATCTCCACTGGTTCCCCAGCCTCTGGGCTTGGGCAGTGAGCTGCTTTGTCCACTCAGTTTTGGTTTTTAGCTTTTCTGGTTCATTTCTGAGAGCAAGGGCGATGCTTTTTTTGGTGGAAGCTGAGATTCTCCTCTGTATCATTCTTCCTGCATAATTCCTCCAGGGATGGGGGCTCTCCAGCGCCAGAGGTTGTTTGGCTGGTAGCTTTTCCCCCTTTTCTGGTTTTCCCTACTCACTTAAAAAGTGAAGCTGGCCCCTCTTGGAAAATACCTTTTCTATGTTAAAAAAGCATAGCTATGCTTTCATGCTTGTGTCCTTCATGGTCATTCAGAGCAACCTCTGAACAGGGACGAAGAACCCACTTCTGTGGTGGACTCAGGTGGGTCCCTTGTCCTCCTGAGCTCTCCCTGGACTGTGTTGTCTCGAGGCGGAGGCCATGGTGTTTTACGGATGCATTTAAAAATGGCTCATTTTTTTTGTAGGCTATTCTGCTTAAATCTCGTGGAAAACCGTAGTAGATTGAAGTAGCTAAAATTGCCTGTCTGTAGTTAGCGCGGTGGGTGCTGTGGGCAGGATATCCTCGGCCCCCACTGGCCGGGCTGCGTCATGCTGCCACAGCAAGCAGCCGGAGTGAGAAGAGAAACCTGAGATACACAACATGTAAATACTCCATAAATACTAGGAATTTGGCAAGGAGGCAGTAGCGGCTTCCTCTGTCCCTGAAGATACCACCATATGCCCAGAGATTAATCCAGTTATTTCAGCAGCGTTGGCAAAACTTGATTTTGACTCCCTGCTGCTCCTGGGCTGGCACGAGCACCAGCCCTGTCTTCTCAGCATCAGGGAGCTGCAGGGTAAGGGGAAACCAGGGAGAGCAGGGAAAAGCACTGCCACAGGAGTACCAGGACCTCTGGTGATGGCAGCCGGGATGTGGGGCAGGCAGGGCGGTGCATGAAGCAGTGGGCTTGGGCGAAGGGCATCCTCATGCATGCCGCCCCTCCAATCTGGTTTTGGGGTGTAGAGTTGGGGCCGATGGGGGGGGCAAGCGCTGGTGTCAGGATGAGTGCCTGGGCACCTCCTGCTCTCGCCCTGCGCCTCCTCCTTTGGGTTTTGAGATCTGATGGGATCGTGGCACAAGGTGGAGTAGCCGCAGGCAAATCACTGTTATGACAGATATATTACTGCAATAAAATTACAAATTTATGGGAGTCAGAGATCTAGGCACGTGCCCATAACTTTTCCTCACTTCTGTGTATTGTCCTGGGCAGATGGCATATAAACTAAACGGAGCTGTAGAAGAAAGAGATGATACTGGGCTTGCTGTGGCCTCCTGCTTAGCACCTTGGGCCCTGGCACTCTGCCCTGGAGCATGGCACCACAAGGGGCTGCTGGAGCGCCGAAACACAACAGAGGCTTTTGTGTGGGTTTGGATAGTAGGAAACAAGCTACTGCTACGGCACCTCCTCTGAAAGACGTTATTTATCGGCCTGTGGCAAACCTCAGGCCTCACGGTCTTCAATGGCAGCACTTTTCTAGCCCCACATTACTACTACAAATGGAAGGTACAAGGTGTGGGGTTTGTTTTGGGGCTTTTTTGTGTGGTGGTTTTTTTTTGTTTGTTTTTTTAAGGGTTTTTTTTTAGTTTGTTTTTTTTTATTTGCTCCTCCATGAGAGGAGGTGGTATTTCAAAGGGGGGAAATATCAGAGGTAAAAATTCACATCCAGCTCCTGGCTCCACTCTTTTGTACATAGCCCTTCTCTCTCCACACCATCTGTCTGTTGAAATTAATGCTTTAATAACCTCTGCAGGGTAGCACTGCTATTTATTTAATTTATTCCAATGTTTAAGTTTCTTTTTGACTTTCAGGATTAAGCTGGAGTGCCCAGGTGCCCTCGTGGACTGTGAAAATCCCTGAGCTGGAGTGTCACAGGCTCTTGAAAAGGAGGAAAATGTGGGAGATAGTGGTTTCTCTTGTGTTTTCCTTGGCTTGTTTTCCTAGCTGCAGCTCCCAGGGCAGGGGAGGAGACTGAGGCCCTGGTCCCTGTGGTATGACCCAAAGGAGAGGCAATGTACAGTAGGCAATGTACAGTGTGCAATGCCCAGTGGTCCTGATGGGTTCCACCTTGCTGCTCATCTGCTCCTGGCAGCCCTTCCCTGCCTGCTGCTCTCTGGAGTTCAAGCACAGTCTCCTTGGAGTAACCGTGGAGCTGTGAGTCTTCTGACTTAGATGTTTGGGTTTTTTTCTTCAGAGGTAACCAGAGCCTGGGACGTTCCCACAGCAGTACTTTAACAGAAGAAAAATTAGAAGTATCATAACCCAAATAGCAACAGGCCCTGCGTTTCTTATCTTGCTCTGCTCCCGGGAGCACCTCCTGGATTGGGCTCGGGGTTGTCTGGATCCCACCTGCATCTGCAGCGTGCCCTGGGAAACCTGTTCCTTTCTACTGCCCGTAGTTTCTTTGTTGTATTCTGTTTTCTGTCTGTGTGTGGCGGGTTTGTTTGGGGTTTTTTGGCTCAAGTCTAGTGCGTGACACAGCATTGCTGCATGTTTTGTTCTGCTGCTGGTCGCTGCATCTTGGAAACCTCCTGGTGCTTCCAGCTGATACCACCAAAGTGTCTCACCCTAAATCCATGGCTGCAACCTTCCTACAAGTCACTACCCTCCTTTGCCTGCCAAGGTCTTCCCTTGGCCATGCCAGCCTGTGGTGGATACATTGTTTATCTGGAGACTGGTGTGCTTGTTAGCCAGTAATTGTCACAGTAATCGCTTTGTGATAACTACATAGTATCAAGTAGGGTTCACACAGGCAGATTGCCCTGCTTATCCCACCAGTTTGTCTGCCCTGGCACCCTGTGGGTGTCCACTCGGCTGCTGGGGAGCTCACCTCCTACCATCAATTTTCATACCTGGAGATGATGCTTTCTTTCCCGCGTGTCTGGATAGAGTATGTCCTTTTTATTTTGCATCCTGGAGCCTTTAATTACTCTCAACAAGTCCCTTTCACACTTTGAAAATCCTGTAGCAATTTCAATTTGAATTGCTTTCTCTGAGGCTTCTGTTTAGATGAGTGCACCTGCTCTGGGGTCCCACTGGTAATTGGGCTGTAATAGTTATGATCCTTTAAATGCACTTAAGGTACCACGAGCTTTAAGAATTGGTAACGATGCAATCTGGCATCTCAGCACCAGTTTTGTCTTGTCTCGGAGCTGACTATTTTGGTTTTAATTGTATTGTTTTGCATTCGTGAAGATTACAAATATTCGCACCTTATAGAACTTGGATGTGTTTAATTAAATACTGCCCTGTGCTCACATACCCGTCCCGCAGATCTGAGTCCTGGGCTGCTCCTCAGTTCCCGCTCTGCCAAGTCCCTGCTGAATTCAGTGGGAGTTTTGCCAGAACAAGGCCCTAAAAAAGAAGTGTGGCTCATTTGAGCAGTCGTGCTCATTTGTGCGCCAGCCCAGGCTCATGTTAAAAGGAAATTAAACAAAAAATACTAAAGAACCTACTTGTCTTGTCCTTGCCCAGAGCAAAACTTTATCCTGGGACTGGTCCAGCAGCTTAAAGATGGAGTTTACTCTGGTTCGTGCATTACCTAGGACTTTGTATTGTGGGTACCGTGAATAGATCAAAGCTTTTAAAGTTCTCTGCTGCCTTAATTCCCCTCTAAGGAGAGGGGGAAAAAAAAGAAAGGAGAAAGACATCTCTCTCAGGCATGTCTCAATACATTAGCAAGAGGTGTGCAGCCTGTAGCCTGCTGCTGCACTCAGAAAATAAAATTTCCAAAATTACAAGTTGTGAGTGTGATAATGAACTGAAAGTAAATACGGTTCAGTTTGCTATGAATCGTTCTTTGGGGGTTTAATTGGACTCAGATGAGCTGACATTGTTGCAGTGCAAGAATAGAGTTGTTTCAGAATTAGACAGGCCATGTTGCTCGGCAGACCAGAGCTGCAGCATCTGAGTGGCACTGGGGAAATCTTGCCCTCAAAGAAGCTTCCCAGGACGGTTCAAGGAAGGTCTCTGGGCGGGGAAGGAGCCAGCAGCTCCCGCAAGTCCCCAAGATCTGGGAATTCACCTGCTGGTACTGGAGGCTGTCTCTGCTCTTTGAATTGCTCTCAGATGAATACTATGAGTTAAGGTTGTCGCCATGAGATGGAAGGCTTTACTTCACCCTAAAAGCCTTCTAAGCTCTTCTGGCAGGGAAAAGGGTGCATGAAATGATAGTAATGGGAACTGCTATAATGGGACATTACAGCAAATGAAAGTAAGCATTTTGTGCTCTTCCTTCCAGCAGGACTTTGAGATCCCAAAGCAGAACCCCCAGTGGCTCAGACAGCATGTTGTGTCCAGGCAAGGACAATACTTTCCTTAGCAAAGCGAATGCGGTTTGGCTCCATGAGAGAGAGCTGGGATGATACCCTAACTTGGTGTTTGACTAGGGTAGCTTGACTACACTGGGGACGTACAGAGAACCTGAGCGCAGGAACTGTCCTGTAATGGGGAGAGATAGAAATTGTGTATCGCCCTCTTTAAAGCAATGATCATGATTATGGGATGAGGTTTGTAACCTGCTGCAAGGAGATTTATATAAGCGATTCTTATTAATGCCAGTCGGAATTACTCAGCTATACAAGTGTATCACAATAAGAAGCGTGCCTTGGCAGTTCACTATTAATATTTGCAGATAGTGCAAGCAAAGTCTCTTTCTCTGAATCAAGTGGGCAAAACCTAGTGATACTTTGGGGGAAAAAATATCTGTTATTTTAGTCTTCTGAGAGGTGAACCGTTCATACTTACAGGTCCTCAAAAATAAGAAATTTCTTATATATGTGCCATGTTAACTGTTCCCATGATTATATGCAGATGCTTAGCTATTGACTGCTGGTTACTGATGGACAACAGCCTGGCTCTGTTTTTAGGTGCTGCTGACCATCTCTGCTGACTCACTCAGTGCCAGGGCTTCAGTCCTGTCTGTTGCTCACCATGACACAGGAAAGGTTGGTCCCATTCTGCTTGCAGTTCCATCCTGTAGTAAAATGGGACGGGGAGACTGCAGGCAGCAGAAGAAAGGCATAAGCAAAATCAGAATTTGTGATTTTAGTCTAGTGAAATATCTCAAAGAGCTTGCTTCTTTTGAAGTGGCCATTGAAGTGGGTAGAAAAGACTGTGTATTTATGTGAGGTACAGAGAGAGGCAGACATTGACCTCTACTTGATGTTTCCGAGTTAGTCATTTTTCTTCGGTTTGTATCAGTGAGAAGCTTTCAAGTTGGATTCCTCAAATTTTGGCTTTCTGTTTTTTTAGCTACAGTTGGCATGAAATTTGAATCTTAAAATCTCAGTTCCAGCAGCAAGCGTTATCCTAGGTGCGGGTCCTGTCCTGCATTGTACCAAGTATGGCCACGCAGCCTTCGCTTCTGGTTCACCTTTCTCCTGTGGACAGCAGGGCTCGGGCTGCATCTGTTAGCAGTGTGTTGCTGTGGTGCTTGCTCAATCCCTGTAAGACCTGTGGCTAATTGCTGCCATGCCGTTTCAACTAATTTTCTTTATTATTCTTAGCATTATTTACATAATTTTTTACAGAAGCCCATTTCACTTAAATGAGAGAAGGTAAAATTTACTATTCCTGACAGATGTCGACAGCTTTGGAACAACGCAGGACATGGTGATTGTGTCCCAGCAATGCCACTGGCTTGGAAGAAGGTTCACCAAAGCAGATGAGTCTTGCCCCTCACCCTGCAGATGATAAATGCCAAAGCTAACCTTTATAACAGTACATTGCAGGTGATGGTCCACCCCGAAGCCCAGGGTACCCCTCTGAGAAGGTCCTTGCTCATGGCTGCACAAGTTGAATTTCATCAGTTTTCACATTCCCAGAAAATAAACTAGTGAGGTAGAAGTTGGTGCTATGGATGGCTTGGTGCAAACCTTTTTCAGGATTATTTTGAAAAGTCGAGGGTCTTGGAGATCACCAGCTGCTAGATTAGTAACATCGAGGATGGTGGTGTATGTCCTCAGGGTATAATCAGGCGTGGAGCTAGAGGACAGCCACAGTGAAAGTACGTTTCTGTTTTTCAGCTGAGTGGTCGCCAAATCCTGGCCCAATGTGTATACATCTTAACAGCGCTGTATGTGGCGGGTACTCTGATAGGAGGGTTTGGCATTACAATGGTATGTACTGTTTTAATACTTCAACAGAGATGACAGAATACTGAAATAAACCCTGTTTGATGCTTAGATAAGGATTTCATCCTGCTATGTCGGTAGGCAGATACCGAACAGTGTTTATAATTCACTGTCCAAGGATTTGATCCTTTCTTTCACTTTCTTTTGCATTCCAACTTAGAGTATTTTAACTGTATAGAAATTACTGTAAAGAAACAAAGAACATAGTCACATAATAGTTGCACAGAATAAAGTCAGCAGATGATAAGGCGTTGGGAACCATGGACCTAGGAAGGGCCAGTTACTTGCTTAATACAAATATCATACTGGATGTTAAAAAGCAGAAATTCTTGAATGTTCACTGCTTTCGTGTTGTTAAAAAACAATCAGACAAACATGAGATCACGTGAGGGTACATGTCTCCCTTGCCCTGCTATGCAGCAACAGGTACGGGGTGTTTTACAAAAAATTCCCCAAACACCCTACCACTGCTATCATCTCTGCTGGTGGACAACTGTTAGTACCAGCAAGGCCCAGCTGGGAGCACCGGGCTCCTAAGGCCAGACTAGCTTTTAGCCTACTGTGCTAGTTAAACCTGATTGAAGCCGAGCCCAGCTGCGGGATGGGTACGGCTGCAGGAGCCTGGCTGAAGTGTGGTTCCCTCCTGAGTGCAGGCATGGGTCGGTTGTGGCAGCTGGGGACAGCTGTGAGCACCAAGGACAGAACCCAGGTGAGGGCAGCCGGGTTGTTCAAAAGGGAAAAAGATATTTTTATTCCAGCAGCTAAAACCCTTTTGTATTTTGGTTTCTCTCAGCAGCTCTTTATCCAAAACATTTGGGAGAAAAGCTGTCTCTTTATTAAATATTTAACACCCTTGCCTTCAGCTGTGGGCTGAGAAAGCTCCCAATCCACATGTGAGTCACCAAGAACTCCTCTGACAAAACCAGAGGAAGTCCAGATTGGAGATCGCTACAGGAAAAGAAATGTTTGCTGATTTGGAAAAAGCCCAGAATGGTTCACATCTCTCGTATATCATAAAATGAGCACAGCAGTCACTGTGTCGTGCATGTGGATGAGGACTTGCAGAGTCCCAGATTTTAAGTGGAGAAGATGTCAATATTGTAGGTAACGTCACACCCCATATAATGCAGATGAGTAGTGCACCCAATAACTGGTCTTTTATTAAATGCTGTTCGAATTCATATACTGACATGTCAGAGGTGACAAGACATAGATCACTGTTTCCCATAGTAGTTTGTTCCATTGGTAAATTGTTGCTATTTTTAATCTTAGTCTGCTTAATTTTCACCTCCAGCCATTAGCTGGACACGCATCTCTCTGCAAAGCAAGGAGATCCGTGTTTTGAAGGTGCCTTGCTCTCTCAGGACGACATCCTGGGACTCATCTTCAGAGAGTGGGAATGCAGGCTCCTGCAAAACCAGTGTATGGTAACAAATCATGTGTAAGAACAATGTGTGATAGATAAAAAAAATGTTTACAGCTAAAGTTTAAGCTCCTCTAGCCCTACTGGTGGTGAATAGTATTGTGCACTCTGCTTACATGTGCCATGCATGCATGGTGCTTTTAACTGACTCTGCTGTTTATTTCTATTGAATTGAGAGGAACTGAATGAGTAAAATTAAGATGAAACTTTTTTGGCATGTTTCTCCCTTTGGCCAAATTTATTTTTTTCAATATCCAAATGAATTACCTGTTGCAGAGATAGGTGGCAATCTCTGTCCCTTAGCCAATTACAGAGACATCTCCAGCAGTGGTTTTACACCTCTTTCCACTGTGGACCACTGAAAAATTTTTCATGGTGATGTGGGTTCCCTGTATAGCAAATGTACACCTACTGTCAAGAGGTTTACTCCTCCTCATTACTATTTGCAGATACTTTAAATGTGGTTCACAATATTTTTGCTGGTAGAAAAACATTAGTCTGTGACAGAGGTAGTTTCTGTGCACTCTCAGATCACTTCTACAGGGAAGACATAGATGTAAAACACTTCTTTAGGCTATATGCTCTGAGTACTTTTAGGTAACTTACTGTAGCTGATGGGCCTGATTCTGATTTCAAAGTACCGTTTATATATCAGCTTGTGGTAAGGTTATTCCTGATTTAAGACTACGAAAGCAAGATCCTTTTTTTCCCAGTTGTTCAGCTTAGAAATACAAGCCTTTATAGTCTCCTCCACCTGCCCCAGCATGGTGCTTATTGGAAGGTGAGGAGTAACACCAGTAATGTCTGTTAATGCCACATCACACATTGAGCAGCACTAACTGGCCAACACATTCTGGTGCAAGTCAGTTGGCCCCTTTCCTCCTCTGACCTCCTCTGCCTTGTGCAGGTGGGACCTGGACAACTACATTTTGAACGTGTCTGGCTTTTGGGTAGCCAGGATTAATGGATGTGACTCTTTTTTCTGTTGTTGGCCTGTGCTGTTCCCCTCTTTCTGGGAGGCGAGAATGGGATTGCCAAAAGTCGGTTTGAACATTAAAGACTGAAAGCTCTCGGGTACCACTTTGATGAGCATTCTTCAAATGCCTGGAGACAAGACAGTCAGAAGACAGTTTGTACCAGCATTATGGAAAACATCGAGACCCTTTTTAAAACTTGTTGCTCAGATGTGCTCCAACATGTACCTGGATGAACACATGTGTAAGGACTCCTCAGCGGGAGGAGCTGGTGTGGCCATCCACCTGCACCTGAGCTGGCTGATACAGCTGGCAACCTTATTGCCTACCCACTGCTCGAATTGCCTAATACTACAATTGCCAGCCTCTTTGATGAAAGGCAGGTTCATGTATCACATTGTTGAGCATTAGGGATAGGGGATTAGATTTACAGTGTAATCTTCTAGTAGCATTCCTCTTGATCCAGAGACTGTGCTTTATAAAAGAACTCTTTTCTCTCTGACATTGTGATGGCCTACTAAGGGATGACTGTCTTCCACCTTCATTTGGAGATAGCAAGGCTGCTACTGACCTGATGTTCATGATGGTCACAGCTGCATCTGTCTGTGCAGGACAGTTAAGTAGATTGGATTTTCTCAGTTGTGGCTGATTTGCTTTCATCTGGGTTCCTCTTGCAAAGCCATTTAAAGTCCATTCCCCTCTGCCCCCCATTGCCTGTCTATGGGAAAAGACTTAAAAAGGGGAGATGGCTGATTCTGCTTCAAGCCCTATTCTCATATCTTTCCAGGAGGGTGTCCGGACAGAGGCTGGGCTGGGCTTCATAGTTGCTCTGGAGCCTCAGACTATTTCATCCTATCACGAATGTTGTAGGGCCAGTAGGGATGGTCTTCCCCTGTGCCAGCAGACTGTAGCTTTGCACCGTCTGCTTTGGATCCAGGACCCTGCGGGGACCCTTCTGCAGATTCCTGGTAATGTTGCTGCAGATGTGGCTGAGACCCTTTCCAGTCCAGCTTTTCTCTTCTTGTGGCTGAATGTCCCTGCAGATTTTGGAGCCTGATGGAGCCAGTTAACTTGGGTCAAAAGGCAGGTAAAGCCCATGACTTCTAATCAGAAAACACAACTTCTGCTGAAGTCAGTTGAGTACCGGATTTGGCTGGTTAAGTCTGGCCATGAGGAAACGTGTCAGATACCTGTCTGTTCTGGTAAAACATGGTGTATGGTTGTGCATGAGAAGCCCATTTATTGTGAGCATGGTGAGACACAAGAGGGAGAGTGATTTCCACCCAGACACATTTTACTTCAGTGACTTTGCCAGTGGGATGTAATTATGGTGGAGTTTTGCCTGTTGCCCTGGGTTGCAAAGCAACCACTGATGGAAAAAGCCTCTTGTCTTCCAGGCATCCTTCTCGTTTCACTCCCTTTCATTGTACATTGTAGCGAAACCTGAAGTCTGCAACAATTGCTGCCTGCTGAGTTTGGGAAGCGATACTGGAGGTTGCGGCAGAGAACTGACAGAGGGAGGGCTATGTGATACTGGTGATGCACTGTGTGATCCCAGTTCAGCTCCATAGTGCAAATGGGGAAGATTCATAGAGAGATTTGCTCAAGGGCCTGGGCAGGGGCATGGCACGTGAAGGGGATATTTCCTTCTTCGCAAAGTCACCTTCAGCCTCTATCAAAAAATCATGCCGCCTAGGGATATATGGAAAAAGGGGGTATGGCTATAACTGAAGTAAAGGAGAGCTGCTGTATGGTATGTTCCCTCCTCCCCAAAACTGTAGCTGATGCAGCGTTAAAGGCAGATGAACCTTAATTGCTCCCAGAGCTGTGTGTCTCTCCTCTCTGGATAGCAGGGCTGCACTGGAGCAGCGTCGGCAGTACTACTGGGTCCTGTGCAGCAGGATCTGGTACACCCAGGGGAGCCGGGACGGCCGCAGAGAGCACCTCTGTGTCCCCATCCCTGGGCCCCTGTGTGTTGTTGTCCCCTCGTGCCAGGCAGGTGCCCTTGACTTGGTTGCACTGGTCAGCTGTATGAACACAGAGTCAGGCTGACTCTGGGACCGTGGCATGCTGCAGACTGTCCTGTAACGGATGCTGCGATGTCCTAGTGTAGAAACTGTTGCAAAGGAAAAGCACCAGATCAGCTGATTATAAATGCAGCCAAATCAATTTTTTTGATTCAGTTTTCTTTTCTAAAAGCTCTGGTAACTATCATTTTCCCATACCACGCTGAAAAACATGCAATGACCCTGGTTTGTCTTTGGCATTTTCTATTACTTTTATTGGCATCTCCCTTTATGTTATGACAGTATGTCCTGTACTGGCTTAAAGGTATAAATATTGCTTCGGGGTTTGGGCTTTTTAGTCAACATGCATTTGGGAATGGTGCTAGTGACTGTCGAGGGGTCAGTGTGCAGCATGTGAATGTGCAGTCGTTGGAAACATCAGCATCCTTTGTGTCTGTGTTTCAGAACAGGTCTGAGGTGTGAGGATTTTAGGTTTTCCATTCAGACAGTATTATATTTGGGTATGAAGTATTTGACAGTTCTCTTATATTTACTCTTTTAATGTCAAAATGTGTCACATCTGGTATTAATTGGTGGAAAATTATGGCTCTAATTTACCAATTTGTTTGTCTGGGAAAATTGAAAAGAGTGTAACATAATAAATGAATGCTATTAATCTTTTAAATTTGTCTGTTTACCACCAACTACTATCTGCTAAAATGACTTGTTACGTGGTGCTGTAAACAGCTTTTCTGAAATACTGGTATTCATGGAGAGGAATTACTACTTGGGAGGGCTGTGGCTGATGCATTTTGGACTCACTAAGGGGAGGATGGGGCCCAGAGAAGTCCTGGGGCCAGTGGTGGCTGAGACTCACCTGAAGCAGGGTCTCCTCCAGGCTGTCCCCCCCTCAGGGGAGGAAGGAGGCTGCTATTTGGTAATAACACTTGCGGGGGGTGATGGCACAGCGTCCCCATTCCCGTGTGCATGCCGGTCCTGTCCCCTGCTGTCCTGGGTGCAGGGACAGAGGAGCAGTCTGCTGGGGACATGGCCTTTTTTCTCCTCCTTCCCTCCACCTGGGGCTGTCTTCTCCATGTGGGTTTCTCAGTCCAGGGCACAGGCTACCACTTTGTTGGTGCCCACCGCAAATAAACGTATTTGTCCACTGTAATTGTTTTAATCGTTATTAATGAACATTAATTATTTCCAACCAGAGCTCTCCAAAAGCCTTGATTTTTTCAGACTTCCTGACAGAGGAGCATTAGCAAAAGAAATTGTGTTGTTCTTCCTGGGGTTGCAAATGAAAAATTTTGTCTCAGGGGCAACGTGTGGATCAAACTCAAACCACCGATACACTTTGGCAAGGCACTGTCACTCTGTCCTGACAATACCAGAGCTAACAAGATGGGTCACCGCTGCCTTTCCAACTGACACGCAGGTGAAGCAAAGGAAGCTGGTGGCAGTACACTGTTATTTGGGTAGTGTATGTGGATGGTGACAAGCCCTGTAGCTTTTCTATCAAAAGACACCCGTGTGTTTGTGAAAATACATTTTTGGAGGATCAAATACCAGGTGCTTATTTTAGTAGCAGAAATCCCTGAAACATGCCAACTCTGGAATAAGCTGATTCTGAAAACTGACATATTCTGTATGATTATTCCAGTATATGCCATCTGTCAGTAGCATATCCAAATATTTATGTATTTTGATTATTGTAACTGTTATGAGGATACTGAAGCTCATAAATAATTTCATTTTCAGCAATCATTTTATTACTCTTCCATGGTTTGATAATGATGTTTTGCATGTGCCCACTCAGGCTTTGACACAGGGAACAGAGTCACAGCGTGGCTATGCAAGTGACACCCTTCACATAAAAAGCCTGTGGCCAGGGGATGCCTGAGCCCGTGTCCCCTCCAGGTCTGTGTCATCTCCCACTCACTTCATCTCCTTGGGCTTCAGACCATGCTGTGCTTTCATTCAACTCCATCCCGTCTTGTCAAGTGACTATGCTTAGATTGGCAAATTATATAATATGACTAATTAAGTTTAATGCAGATAATGTCTAATAATCAAAATAAAGAGTGGATTGCAAACAGATCCTTAAAGGGCACCAGGCACAGAATTGACACTGTATTTATTACCAATAACATCGCTGAAGTGCTAACAGCTGCTTGGCTCCGGCAAGTGCGGCCCCTTTGCAGAGTTTTCCAGAAGAAGGGCTAAGTGCATCGGAAGCGCATTATTGCTGATAATAGTAATCAGTTCAGTAGAGCTCAAAATGTTTTGTAAAATATTATTATCCTGATTTTGCAACTCTGCAAACCCCAGCACAGATAAACAGCCTCCTCTGCTTGGAGGAGTTGCTGCTGACCGTGGAGACGGCCCTGGCCCTGGGTGCAGGGCTGCTGCCCCTCTTGTTGGACCATGTTACTCTCTCACCTGACTCCAGAAGTAGAAGGGGTATCCCCTCCATATCTCTGCCTTCATTTTCGTAAGTATTAGCAAAGACACTTCAGTAGATGGAGAAATGCACTGATGTGAAAGCAGATTTGGGTGTTACATTTTTGAAAAGCCATTGTTAAGCTAAAAAAGGAAACCGCAAGCTATAAAGGTTGACGAAGCTCCTCTGTAAGGGACTCTTATTTTGCTGTGTACATTTGTTTTCTCTTGCTTACTAAATGGATAAAGTGCAATCTAGGTTTCAGAGAGAGATGGCTGATTAATCTGTCTGCCAGGTACATATGGAAATAAATTAGCAAATGGTGCATCTGGGATTAAACTACTGCAGAGATGATAAATTATTGCCATCTTCCATGGCTGTATTACTGAAGCTTCACTGGGTTCCCAGTACTCAGTTATTTGCTATTCACAGGGTATCACCGTGGCTGTGGAATGGAAAGCCTCTACGTTTGAAGCAATTTTCTATGATACGCTAGTTTCAGAATAGATCTAGCCAGACCTATAGGGATATGCAGGATACTTAGATTAAGTGAAGAGATTTGATTCGGTCCTTCTGCTCCAGATGAAATTCTGCTGGTTTCTAAGGGCAGGAATGCTCAGCAAGGGGAAAGGCAAGGACCTGCAAGAGGTTTTTCCGCTATCTGCAGTCACCCCCACCCTTTATCCCAAATAGCAGAGAGTTATCTATGCTAGCACAAAGTTGTAAGAGCCTGGAAGTGAGCATCCTCTGGCCTGAACCTCTCCCACACCCTGGGCTTCACTCAGATGTAGCTCCAGATTGCACAACTCCCAGCTTATCTCTGAGATCAAGACTGAGGTGAAACACCACTGGGACAGGTGGTATTTGCATTGAATCCTGATATAGGTTTCTCAGCTGTGTCTCTGCTTCTGCTGCATTTTTCATGTCCTTTTAAACTGATGTATAGTTGAAGGGTTGGCAGCTGAGACATACCAGCAATGCCTACAACAGGACATGCAAGTGGGCTAAGTGTAACAGCAGACATGTGGTACGCCATGTTTCTGGAGAAAGAAGGGGTCATACAGAAGTTCTCATCAAGGCTTCTGCATTACAATAATTAGCAAGATTATGGCTGTGTCCACAGTGCTTGTTGGGAGCTCTCTGTGGGTCATCTAGACTATCATTTTCTTTCCCATCCATGTACCTAGGTTTCATTTCAAAGGAAACTGGGACAGCTGCGGAGATGGTACAGAAAAAGGTAGCTGTACTTGCTCAGCCAGGAGAGGTTCCTTATCTATACAAAGGTGATCTATGATAGCAGTGCAGTGTAACAAAAGTTCTTGTTCTGGTTTCCTTATTTCCTGAGGCCTTTACTTGGGGTCTTAACACTTGCTCCGGGATCGCTCTTTCCCAGAAGGGAGTTGAGGGGATAAAGCAACTCTGCGAATGGTCACAAAGAAGTTGAGGAGGGGGCAGGTGGGAGCAGTGTTGGACACGGAGATAAATCAAAGATCAAGTTTTGCTTAACACGCCTTGTGTTTAAAAGCTTGTGTTTTAGTTTGAGAGCATATTGAAAGAGTAGATTGGCTTGTGCTAGGGCAGGTCTGCAGCGTGGACGGGCCGGATCCTGTGGTACACACACCAGCGAGCTGTGGGAGTGGGGGCAGCTTTGCTGGAAGAGCTGCAGCCTGGCTTACACAGGGAGTCTGCAGCCCACCGTGGAGAGCTGGTGTCTTCATGTTGACCTCCCGGGCCCTGCATGGGCCTGCCAGGTCTCTCGAAATCGGTCACGGCCCAGGGAGCTCTGCTGGGGACAGATCCCGCTGGCTGGCCCTGGGGTGCTGCGTGGAGGGCTGGGAGCTGCCGGGCACTGGTTGTCCTTCGGCTCCCGTCAGTGGCACTGGTGAGCGGACGCAAGCCTGTCACAGGGCACGGACAGCCGTGGGACGGGTCCACTGTGTCTTCAGGCTTGGCAAGCAGCAAAAGCTGGGCTTGAGGGACAGTTACTGGGTGACTGTGCCTTCTGGTTTTATTCTCCGAGTCACTTGTCACGGTGCATGAGTCAAGCACAATTAGGATGTATACATTTGCAATTGAAAAATACTAACAACGCGTTTAGTTACGAGATGCATGGGTGGATGCCGGGCTGTAAATCTGAGCTAGCAAGGACTAGCTCTGTTCAATTAATTCAAACACAGAAATATTTACTAGAAATAGATTTATCTTCCTGTGACTTTATTTGCAAATTTTCGTTAACAACAACAGTTTGCTTGTAATATAATTGTGTCAAGCAGCGAGAGAGACTTACTGTTGTTCTTGGCCTTTCCCACAAAGTGTTTGGAGCAGAATGCGGAGTGAGTCAAAGGAAGTACTGGCTGATGGATGAACAGATTGTGGCACAGTCATCTATTCTACTGTGCACTTCCAGGGAAACCCCTGCAAATTAGATGTGCGGTTTTTAAATGTACAGAGAAAACTAAAGAAATTACATTACAAATGAAAAATTAGATGGAAATGTCTATTCCTGTCTCATAAACAGTTCAGGAATAACTCCCTCTAAAATATTCTGCTTTAAGCATGCATTTAACTTGTGCTCTGGGAGCAAAATAAAGTTGCTAAGATAAAACATTCTAATAATGATTTATGTAAATTTATTTGAACAAAGCAATGATGTAGTTGCCTATAGCAAATTGTTTGGAATGTGAAATGTTATTTACGAGCTGCTTCTCTCTATATGAATACAATAGATGATAGGAGATGCTACATAAAGAAAACATAATTGTACATTCAAAATGGACTCTGATGCCGTGTTTAGTAAGCGGAAAAGCCAGTTGAACAGATTGCTGAGTGTCTGATAAAATAATCTCCAGCTTGATTCTTCCTAGGCTATTTATAGTATGTGTTTAATTTAAAATTTAGATATGTGCCACAGATGACCATAACAATCATACCAGGGCCATGTATGATAGGTAATACAAATTGCCTCACATTGCACGTACGCAAAAATCTCAAGTTGCCTTGCAAGCAGAAAATCAGGCTCTATATCCTCAAAATAGGGATGAAAAGAGGAAAACAATTGTAGTCCCCAGCTGCTACGGGCATACGGGGCCAAATTTATACCGTCTGTTGAAGGTTATGGAGTTCCACCAGGGATGACTTTGATCCCGTGTGTCTAGCAAAGTGGAACCAATATGTCAATATAAGACATCCTGCTACTTCTGATGTTCTCCCAATAAAACGACATCATTCAAAGTGGCTTGAATTTCCCAAGTGCCTGAGTCACAAACATGATCAAGGGGGATATTTCAAGTGTTCTGATTCTTGCTACGTTGATATTAAAGCAGTGAACAACAAATTGACTTTTTCGTCAATATGGGCTTAAGTCTAGGAGTTGCTGGTATAAGCACGTGTGCATCAGCCCTCGGCACAGAAGACCAAGGACCATTTGAAGCATTTTAACAAAACACTGCAGGACAGAGAGCTGTTTCTGCATTCAGTTAAAGCAAAGCATGTTTCACTTGAAAAGCTTTTTTCAAATCAGGAATGAGAATGCCATGTAGAAATAGGGTTATTTACTGTATTTGCTTTGGCATACTAAGGCATCTCTAGATAATTGGTGATGGGCTGAGCCACAAAGTTTGCATTCAGCTCCAGCCATTTACAAGTTTAAGAGACATTTGAATCTCTTGCTTTGAACAGGGCTGATTTCCTAGTCCCCAGCAGCTACTCTCTTGGGGACATAAGGCACTTGTAAAGTAAATTCAGGTGAGCACCATGTGAAGATAGGCACATCTGGCTATTGTACAAGAGCTGAAAAGTCTGCATGTGCAAAATTGTGCCTGTGGGAAACCTAGAGGGATTCAAGTAAAATAGTGCTCTGTCATCTGATTAGGGTTCGGGCAACATTTTTGCAGGGTTAAATTCCTCCTGGTTTATTCTGGGCTAGCACTAAGTGTCCTATGTAGGAAAGCTACGGCTACTGCTCAGGACTTCACTGGTGGCAACAGAATGGTCTGTCCAGCACCAGACTGGTGTATTAAAGGCAATAATGAACAGAAAGTAATGCTCTTTGGTCTCATGCTTACAGGTTGTTCTTTTGGGCCTTTCATGCATTATCTGAGTGAGGCTAGGAAAATCATATAAATGCCGGCATGACGAACCTGCAAGTGAGAATCTCTGACCAAGCCGGTGTTTATTTCCAGCAATGCTACATTGGACTGTATGAAAGGCAGATCTTGGTAAACACTGTTCCTTTGACAAAATCTTACATAAAATGATCTTGGGAGATGATTGTGGAGTTTAAAATTTAACCGCAGACATTTATAATCAAATTACTTTGCGCCAATTCAGTATATGTAAAGAGCCTTGTAAAGAGGATTTTGAATGGCTGTGGACAGAGCCACTCCAGTCTCTGTTTGTGAAGCACGTAGGCACTGTTATCCCAGAGTGAAGAGGTGTAAAGGTACAGTAGACTCGCCACACAAGCAGCAACTGGAAGATCATCTATTTTGCTCTATCTATTCCTTTGTGACCACTCTCTTCTGCCTGGGGCTTTCTAATCTGCACACTCTGCATTACTTATGAACTGCTAGGCCAAATCTCCAAAGATATCTGAGAAAGCCTGGCAGGTTCATTTTCAAATCTTGATCAATGCTGTTTTGCCCTCCAAATCAGAATTAGCTGCACAGAGAGTAGTCCCTGGAAATTGGGCTGAAGCCGTATGCGTATTTTCTTTTGCTTTTTGGGAAGCCATTCCTTTGCAACAGCTGATCAAAACCAGGGAGATCAAGTCATTTACTGATATGGCACGTCTTCCTTCAGAAATGTGCAGGACTTGGTTAATTTTAATAGCTCGCTGTGGTGGGTTGACCCTGGCTGGATGCCAGGTGCCCACCAAAGCCATGCTATCACTCCCCACCTCACATGGACAGGGGAGAGAAAATATAACAAAGGGCTCGCGGGTCGAGATAAGGACAGGGAGAGATCACTTAACCAATTACCACCACGGGCAAAACAGACTCGACATGGGGAAAATTAACTTCATTTATTGCCAATCAACCAGGGTAGGGTAATGAGAAATAAACCCAAATCTCAAAACACCTTCCCTCCACCCCTCCCTTCTTCCCGGGCGCAGCTTCACTCCCAGATTCTCTACCTACCCCCCCCAGCGGCGCAGGGGGACGGGGAATGGGGGTTACGATCAGTTCATCACACGTTGTTTCTGCCACTTCATCCTCCTCAGGGGCAGGACTCCTCACACTCTTCCCCTGCTCCAGCATGGGGTCCCTCCCACAGGAGACAGTCCTCCACAACCTTCTCCAACGTGGGTCCTTCCCATGGGCTGTAGTTCTTCATGAATTGCTCCAGCAGGGGTCCCTTCCACAGCATGCAGTCCTTCAGGAGCAAACTGCTCCAGCGTGGGTCCCCTGCGGGTTCACAAGTCCTGCCAGAAAAACCTGCTGCATGGGCTCCTCTCTCCACAGATCCGCAGGTCCTGCCAGGAGCCTGCTCCAGCGTGGGCTTCCCATGGGGTCGCAGCATCCTTCGGGCATCCACCTGCTCCGGCGTGGGGTCCTCCACAGGCTGCAGGTGGATATCTGCTCCTTCGTGGACCTCCATGGGCTGCAGGGGGACAGCCTGCCTCACCGTGGTCTTCCCCATGGGTTGCAGGTGAATCTCTGCTCCAGCACCTGGAGCACCTCCTCCCCCTCCTTCTTCACTGACCTTGGTGTCTGCAGGGTTGTTTCTCTTACATGTTCTCACTCCTCTCTCTGGCTGCCATTTCTGTGTGTCCCCACAACTTTTTTCCCTTCTTAAATACATTATCACAGAGGCGCTACCACTATCGCTGATGGGCTTGGCCTTGGCCGGCAGCGGGTCTGTCTTAGAGCTGGCTGGCATTGGCTCTGTCAGACACAGGGGAAGCTTCTAGCAGCTTCTCACAGAAGCCACCCCTGTAACCCCCCCCACTACCAAAACCTTGCCACACAAACCCAATACACTCACCTATTTAATGTGCTGGGTTATAGCTAACACTATTACATGTAATGAACTAAACTGGGACATCGCTGTCATTTGAGGGTCTACACCTGCAAGGAGGGTTTCAGAAGAAACTCTTGATCTTGTCAGTGGTGACCGTAGCTCAGACATCTTTAGCTGAGATAAAAGCTTTGTTTCCTTAACAGAATTGAATTTTCCTCAAAGAAATAATTGAAACAATAGGAGAATCACCCAAACCTGTGCTGAGCATTAGCAGATGAGCTGTTTTGAAATCGATCCATTTGGAAAGGAAATAATGTGCAGATTGGTCAAGGTAATGATGGTATTGGCTGATAAAGTAGATGCAGGGGTGGAGAAAGCTTGTGAGGGATATAGTGTCACCTAAAAGCTTTGCAGAAGTGCTTTTATTACCCTGAATCAGCTTGGCTTTGCACTGACACTTAGCTGTTTGCAAAAGAATTATACCTGCTTCTGAGATAAATACATCTGACAGTGAACTCTTAACCCCTCTTTTGCAGGCCCCTTCTGGGTAGTAGCCCTGGAGAACGAGATGCCTTCAATTTTTCTGAATACAGAGTTAGACAAAATGGGGTGCAAAACTATGGTACATAATTTTCTAGTGAGCAGAATGCTTCAGGAAAATTACAGTCATTATTGAAAGTAATGAAACCTGACAAATTAGAGTTTCATAGGCCCTCCTTGAGATTAGCGTGATCCATTAAACATGCTCTCTGACTGCTAAATGGCATTGTCCCATTTCACCATAAGAACTTGAGAAATCCTTAGGTAACTCTGACTAACAGCTGATTGAAAGCACCCAATCAAGAGCTCTTTAAAGTAAGAGGAGAAATTATCCTTATTATTTCCAAGAAGGTACTCTCTGAGTAGGCTGTAAATTGTGTTAGGAGCATTTGAGTATTGCAGGGAAGACCAAATTTGATACTGAAGTGGCCACAAAGTAATGTACAAAGTGGAGTGATCAAGGGAAGAACATTTTGTTGATTGTGGTGGGAAAATTGAATTACTCTCAGTTGCATAGCTATTCAGCATATGTATGTTAAAGCGAATGATACTCAGTTAAAAAGAAGAGCAAGCAAATAATGAAGAGCAGAAAAAGGCCTTTTCCCAAATCCTTCTTGCCTTATGATTTACATCTTAAGAATGTTTTCACAGGGAATAGCGTGGCACGCTCGTCATGAATACCTTATCCATTATGCTAAGACGTCCCAGTGATGCAAACTAAATCAATACAATAGTATTCCTTAAAATGATTGCTTTTTCCTTGACTGATTGTGCATTAAAAGCAACCTTTAAATGATGGCCATTAGCACCTGAGACCTGGTCACTGGCGCTGACATGAGATAAATTGCAAAGGATCTGTGTGAGTTGGTACAATCCTGAATTTCACAACAGAGCCTTCAAACAGGGAGTTAATGAGAGTGCATGTAAGTTGCCAGTACAGGATAGAGGGTCTTTATACTGTGGAAGAGTGTTATGGGTTTGTGTGGTGCAGTTTTCCTTGGTGGCAGGGGAGGGGGGCTGCAGAGGCGGCCCCTTTAAGAAGTTGCTGGAAGAATTCGCCGCCCCAAAATGTCGGATAAAGATAAAGAATTCACTGCCCCAAAATGTCGGACGCGCGCGCCAAAATGTCGGACCCGCCTCTAGGCGGGGAGTGACGGTGGTAACGCCTCTGGGAAAACATATTTAAGAAGGGGAACCGGTAGTGTGGGGTTGGGAAACCTGAGAGGAACATCGCTGCCGACACTGGAATCATGGAAGTGGAGGGGGAGGAGGAGGCGCCTGAGGAGGCTGATGGCCCTGCAGCCCATGGGGGTGAACGGTGGAGCGGAGGCTCCCGAAGGTGGCCGTAACCCCATGGTAAAAACCGCGCTGAAGCAGTGTGAGACGGGAGAGCAGCCCGCGGAAAGGACCCGCGCCAGGGGAGTTCGGGAAGAACTGAAGCCCGCGGAAAGGATCCGCGCCAGGGAAGTTTGTGAGGAACTGCAGCCCGCGGAAAGGAACCACGTTGGAGAAGTTGGTGAAGGACTGTCTCCCGTGGGAGGGACCCCACGGTGGAGCAGGGGACGAGTGAGGAATCTTCCCCCTGAGGAAAGAAGCGGCAGCGACGATGTGTGGCGAGCTGACTCAACCCCCATCAGCCACCGGGGGGAGGAGGTAGAAAGCGCAGGGAATGGAGCTGAGCAAGGAAGGCGGGAGGGGTGGGGGGAGGTTGTTCTGATGTTTAGTTTCCCTTCCTAATACCCTTGTGTTTTGTTTTTGGTTTGATTTGTAGTAAATTAAATTGATTTTGTTTTTCTCCCAAGTTGAGCCTGTCTTTTGCCCGTGACCATAAGTGGGGAGTGATCCCTCCCAGTCCTTGTCTCGACCCACAAGCCTGCCTTTGTATTTTCTCCTCATCCCAACGTGGCCAGGCGAGGGGCTGGGGCGTGAGTGAGCGGCTTCGTGGTGCTTTGTTACCGACTGAGCTGACCTGAAACCACGACAAAGAGGTAGCACATGGGTATACTCTCAGGGCACTGAGACCACCTTAGACAGTTTTTGTAGGCATTGGCATAAGCAAAGGAGATAGTGCTGTGGCTGTAGGTGAGCATAATAGCATTCCAGCAACAGATGAGCTTCTCCCTCAGTAAACTGTCTAAAAATCCAAATCCCACATCTAAAACCGGAGTGATGTAACTGCAATTTAGTTTTGCATGTTCCATCTCTTGGTTTCACCCATCACCTGTCCCACATCCCAGTTTGGGAGGTGCAGCACACTCAGTGCTAGGCACAGTCTGCAACATCTTTCTGAAGCTTCCAGTGCAATGATGCATGACACTGAAATGCAATAAAAATTAAAATCTGGAATAATGGAAGGCATTAATAGATATTTCTGTAGTTCTGGGGCAAAGATTTAAATGAAATTCTAAATGGCAAATTAAAAGAGCCACATGACTACAATTTAATGCTAGAAGCTGCCTAGTCTGGTAATGTCATCTCATTTCATGACATCCTCAATGACTAAAGCTGATCCTGAAGATTGATTTGTGGTTTTTTTCCAGGATCACTTATTACAAATGGCTCAGTTAGTGGTGCTCTGGGTGTTGTTTCAGTCAGAGCAATGGGCAAAGTGGTAGAGTGCCATCGTGGCATATACAGAAGAGTTGAAGCAAGAAGCATTGAAAGTTTGGAAAGGAAAACAAGCATTTGAAATACAAATAAGATTCCCATAATCTTATCTCTGCCTAGGAGAAGGAGTTTGTCAGCATGGCTGACGTGGTGCAGAGCAGAACATGATGAACATGAACACAATCCCAGAGAAGTTAAGTTTGTTTCCCCCTAATCTAACTGCTTATAAGCGTTTATGGTGCCCATCCCTGTAATAAGTGAGCTATATTTGACATTGTTGTTCAGGGCTGGCAGCTCATGTCTGTTATCAAGAACAGATCTTTAAGGAAGATCTCTGTTGGCTATGATGTAGCTTATACATAAAAATATTTACGGTAGCTGCTTACATTTATCCTCTTCTGAAAGTTAAAGCACTTGAGTGCACACTGCTACCTTCTCATCTCCCTGACATTCATTATAAACTGAGAAGCTGAGTTTTTTAAAAGCTATTTAGATGTTTTGTGCTGTAACTTTCTCTAATAGATATATTCCTATTGATTGCAATGAAACACAGAGTAGAACAGAACAGATCAATTGAAAAGTAAAGTTAAGACAGCAAGTACACTTCTTTTCCACTTATCTTAATGGAAACAGTTACGGCTGGATCTATCCCAGGTGTAATGCTGCTGAAGTCAATGGAGTTGTACCAGCGATGAATTTGGCTCCTAGTGTTTTGTTTTGACCTTTTCAGAAGGTTGCTCTGCAGGAGCAAAACTATTAAACACAGCCAGCAATACCTTAAGTAAAAATATAGAAAAGGCAAAGCTAGAGTGCATAGCACCTTTTTCATTAAGGAAGAGGCCTGACTTTTATAGAGTGAGGGCGAAAGAATTGATTCCAGATAAGTGCTAAACTTAGTTTCAGGTTTCCCTGGTGAATAACATTCCCAAGTTGGCCTGAGACTTGGACATCTCTGCATTCATGCCCGGCTGTCTGGAAGGGGCTGCATGGTCTTTCTGTACATCTGTGCATCAGGATGGTTTTGAGTTGGATGTCAGTTCCTGCAGAGAGGCTATTCATCCACTCACCAAAGATCCATGTAAACCAACTGAACACACTAACAGTTCAAGTGTCCTGAAATCGCCTGGCAGTGCTCCGTGCGATGATCTTTATTAGCAGGTATTTTTGGATTTCAGTAGACAACACAGATTCTTCATGCACTGCAATTGTCTCAGGAAGGCAGGGAATAGCACGGTGACTTTGGAGTATTTTCAGCTTCAAGCCATTCTGTTTTACACCTTTGGGTGCACTAATCCAGGCTAAGAGACAGCAGCGTGTTTTATGGCAACTGACAGGCAGCAGTGCAACTGAGAATGGGCCCTCAGTATTGGCACTGTCTCCCTCCTGCTGCAATGCCCTTTTGTTCTCCACTGAAATTCCCAATGATCTCTGAAAGCAGTTAACAGTGAGCCACGCACGATGGGGACAGAGGCTTTGCTAACGAGGAGGGAGACAGAAAAGCTCTGTTTCCTCCTCAGATAGCTGGATTTGGAAGGATGGCAGAAGTCCAGAGAGATGTATCAGGTGTGCCCCGGGAGGTCCCCTTGCCTGCAGCGGGGCTCAGGGCAGCAGGAGCAAACACCGGGTGCTGCTGCGGCCGCAGTGGGAGCTGCAGGAGTGGGTGGCCAGAGAGGCACACAGCATCGCACTGCCTTGGCCCAGGGGCGATGCTGGACGGGTGCTCCTGGGCAGCTGGCTGTGTGCTCCTACCCCTCTTCTCATAGCTTCTTCTCTCTCTTTTTCCATGTCCAGTTGTCCCTTGCCCTTTCCTTTTATGGGCCCCTTTCCTCCTCCCATCCTCCCCAACAAGGCTCATCCCCAGCTGTGTTTAAGAAATTGTTGGTACCAACCTGACATTTGCAGACTGTCGGTCTGCTCGTGCAGGGTGCTGCTGTCCTCAGCCCTAACATAGGCTGTGGGCTTTTGGCTGGCATTGTCTGATCCCACATGGCCTGGCTCAAACTGACCAAGGCCTCCCCTTCCCCTTAGCTACTTGTATGGTAAATACACTGATCTGCAACAGCTCCTGATTTTCCTGGTGGGAGAGGGAGGAGGAGTAGGTCTAAAGATTCCTTGAGTCACTCGCACCTATTTACTATCCTGCACATGTAGGTGAGGTGAGAGGATTTGAACACTGACAACTCAGAGTAAGACTGTTCACGTTAATGGAAAATTTTTTTTATAATATTGCTTACTCTTTTCCATGCTAAATTTTGTTCTGTTTTGTTTTTAAAGTCAAATAGAACCTCAGATTCCTCATTTGCGCTAATCCTTGCACCTCGTTAATCCTTTACTAAGTGAGGCTTGAGTCCCTGTCCCAGTAGAGGTTTCAGAGCAGGAGGCCACAGGGCAGTCTCTCGCAGGAAGGGCTTTCTTACTTTACTAGAGTCTACTGCACTATGTTTACTAGTTTCTTCTGAAGTGTTATCATAAATAATTAAAGATAAACCGTGCTTGTTAAAGAAATGAGGAATGCACATGTTCAGATGCATTATCTGTGCTTTAATTGCACTTATTTGTTGAGGCCCTTCTCCCGTAAGGAGGCAGGAGCCTTCTGCCTGAACGGAGGGCTGTGGGACCTGCAGGATCTGGGCTGAAGTACTGGGCCCTCACTCGTTTGCCCAAGAATTTTTAAAGCACGTTTTTAGCATTGTGGTGAACATCATCCATTGCGGTGAGATGATGTTCCTGGAGGCTGGAGCTGTCCTTTTGCTACGGGCTTTAAAAATGCAGAGAAACTATTTAATGGGGTGAAACCTTTACGGAGGGAGTTTCTTACATCCAGGATGCCATTCAGTGTGTACAGGACAACCATGTGAAGCCCAATGTCTCTCGTGTTTACATCCACATAGGTTCCTGCTATGTGCTTCACAGGGCACACTGCCCGTGCATGCCCCCATTAGCCTGCCTGGGGCTGGGCTGCGGGCCTCCCCAAACCATGGGGTTCTGGTTGTTTTAATTTCTCCTACAACCTTCTCGTGCTTTTAGTCCTTCCGTGCTTACGTAACACATACACGCTTCAGAAAGCGATCCAACTTCATCTTAAAACTGGTTTTAAAACTAATTGCTGCACAGAGTCTCACAGCCATCCTGATTAGTGATTTAAAACTTCTGGACTCAGTAACTCTATCTTCATTAGGAAGATCTGTTTTTACAATAATTGTCTCTAAAGAGGACCTGGGGGATTATTAAGAGATAGCATTCATTATCAGTAAAAATACCATGAAGAAATTTCCTAGACAAATGCTGATGTTCTGGATGGTGGTAATTTTTTCCCACAAGGAAACAGAATTTTATTTAAAAAGCATAATTATCTTAATAATTATCTTGAAAGCTAAATTGGATTTTAAGACTAGTCTGTGATTTAAGGCTTGGTCAGTGATTTCTAGGTGGTTGACACCTGCAGAGCTGAGCAGCTGGGAAAGGCTAAGGCTGGTTATTTGGGGAAAAAAACCCAAACAAAAACCAACAGAAAAAAGGGTGAGGAGGAAGAGAAGTGGTAGTGTCACTCGTAAGGAAAGGCTTTGGTAGGATCTGACATTCAGGAAGCAGGCTAAGTTGGAGAGAAGTGAACTCAGGAAGCAGAAACCAACTTTGGAGCTTGAGGGCTGAATGCTGGGAGAATATGGCAGGTGGAGATCAAAGGATTTTGGGGTGTTGTTAGGTTTGGTTTTTTTTTATAACTAGGAGGGTTACAAGAGAGGCTAGTAGCTAGAAGACCTGCTAGACTGTGTGGTGACTCAGTAACTAGCAAGAGGACTCAGTGGTGGCAGGAGCGAGGCTGGTAGGCGGAGGTGCGGTAAGGCTGCCCTGGCTTAGGAAGAGATGGGCAGAGCAAGACGATGAGCAAAAGGAACCGGTGGCTGCTGAATTTCTGGAGGTTTTCTAACTTTACAGAAACCAGATTTGGTGCAGATGAAAAGCAAGAACAATACACTGATACAAGGCAGCTGTAAGATCAGAGTCAGATGTCCGTCTCTACGGTCACCACCAAAGGAACGCAAGTATCCCTAGATACTTCTCACAGCATCTAAAATGGTTTGTATTGAAAGACTTTTGTCTTTATAGAGGACATGGTTATAGAGCAAGAGGGAATGAATAGATTTGCTTTTTTTCCTGTACCTCAGCTTTGCCTTCTTGATGTTTATTTTGGTTATTGTGGCTTCTGAGGCTTTTTGAATTAGTGTTTGTTACTTAAACAGAGTGCCTGTGAATGGTCCAGAATCTCATGTCTGAGGCTGCAGAAAACAATATTTTAGTGAAAAGGAGTGGGAAAGTGAATTTTCTCTGAGGAGATAAGTTTTTGAATGATTGTTTGTATCTGCATCTAGAAGAAAGGAAATGAGTATTTCTTATGGCAGCTGAGAGATGGTCATGAGGAAAAGGAAGCCATTATTAATTAATCATCAATTATTATTTTAATATTTATGTAGCACTGTGTGAATGGTGCCCCACAGGGAAAGAGGATCATCTCTCTGCTTGAGGAGCCTACATTCTAAATTTAACCATGGTGAGAGCGGCTCATGGCAGATGATGTGTTTTCATCATTCCCTGCTCTGCCTCAGCTTTTCAGTTGAATCCCATTTTAATTCCCCATCCCCAACAGAGGGGAGCCTGCGCTAAGCAGAAATGGTGAGATCAGAGTCTAAAAGAGCACAATCAATGCAGTAAACAGAGAGGCAGGATTAGAGGTCTGATCTCGGAGTTATATCTTGCAATCCTTACCCAGAATTGCAATAATGTAAATAAAACCTTTCCAAGAATAAAGAGTGCAGGATTTGGTGCCAATTTGGAGAGACCTGCCCTTCCTGGGCCCTCAGACTGGCGTCCAAGTAAAGTTTAGTGGTTTTTTTTTTTTTTTTTTCAAAGTCTTTAAATTGGCACACTTAATGGTGAGACCTGGCCTGCATGGGACTGGTGGCAGCAATACTGGGATGTTTCTCCCACGGATGTTTGCCCTGACCTTACCTCTTGCTGAAGTCCTATTCCTGTGCTTTGAAGCAATTGTTTCTAGATGCTCTGCTTGTACCTGATACTACGCTCAGGGGCAGCAGTCAGCAGGGTAATGAACTCTGATAGATGTATTCTGATAAAACCCATATTTTTAGTTCCTAGTAATTAGCTGATACATCACAAGGGTTGTGTTGTAAGGAGGTAGTTCTGCTAGTGTCAAACTGAACTCTTTGATTGGAAGAATATGTATATGTGGCAGCCCACTTGAAGTAGAGTGGATTTGAAAGGGCAACTGAAAATATGTAATACTGCGAGAAACCAATGTTTATGTAAAGTACCTATCATTGTCAAAGTGTGGTGTAGTGGCTAGAACAGAAAATGGGAGCCAAACAGTCTAGGGTCTATTTTTGGCTCCAGCGTATCTGTACTGAAGTCAAATTAATTGGAGCTAAATACAGAAATCTTTCCTTATATAGGATTTTTGATCTACTTTCAGAACTCTGTAACAGGGATGTGCTATTTTGTTTTTCTAGAGGATGATCTAAAAGCATGGAAGGAAGTTGCTATATTTTGTATTAATGTATGCAAGATTTTTCCATAAGCATCTGAGTTAGCATCAGAGATATGACTTCTGTGCTATGAGGGATGAATCTGTGGAAATCTATAGCTATTGCCAGATGCCAGTCTTGATCAGAAATCTGTTTGCTGTACTGAAATTTTGCATAGATATTTTCCCCTGTCAGGTGACCTATTTAAATAGAAGAAATACTTCATATGTGTCTTACAGAAGTTTCTGGGCAGAGAATCCCTCTTCAGCAGTGTAGAATACCAGGACAAAAAGACAAGTTTTCATTTATTAGTACATTTTCCTTTATTTAAATCAAAATTAATATTTTGAATATGACTTCTGCTTGTTAAAAAAGATCCTTTAAAAAAACAAACCAAAACAATCTGTTGTCTCCAGGGGCATGCCTGTGTAGTGCTCTGTAAAAGTATCCTAGTGCTGTCTGAAGGCATCTCAGTGAATTCCAGAAGATCTCTCTTGAGGAAGTTCAGCCACCTGGACTGTGAGTTTATCTTTGTGCTAGCATGGGGACATTGCTTACAGGGCGTGCCATAGTTTGGCTGTCCCTACACCTTACCAGGCAGCGGGTAGCAGATAGATCCTTAGAGATTACCACACGAGAGGACGTTGTGATTCCCCTTAGTTTCAACTAGCTTCCAAATCTAGATGATTGCTCATATGTGCTCCCAAGAATGGACGCTTGCTAATAGGTACGGAGAAGAGACAATCTAAGCATATGGGAAATGGACTCAGCAGAAACATGATTTGGCGGTGGTTTCATCCTCTGGACTGGCTCAGGCCTCCATCGCACTGAGTGTGCTCTCTCAGTCTGCGTAGAGCTGAACACGTCCCTTTTGGGGATCAGTACCTCTATCGTGGTTTAACCCCAGCTGGCAACTAAGCCCTACACAGCTGCTCACTCACTCCCCCCTAGTGGGATGGGGGAGAGAATAAAAAGGGTAAAAGTGAGAAAACTTGTGGGCTGAGATAAAGACAGTTTCATAAGTAAAGCAAAAGCTGCTTGTGCAAGCAAAGCAAAACAAAGAATTCATTCACCACTTCCCATCGGCAGGCAGGTGTTCAGCCATCTCCAGGAAAGCAGGGCTCCATCACACATAACAGTTACTTGGGAAGACAAACGCCATCACTCCAAACATTCCCCTCTTCCTTCTTCTTCCCCCATGCTTGAGCATGACCTCGTATGGTCTGGAATATCCCTTGGGTCCGTTGGGGTCAGCTGTCCCAGCTGTGTCCCCTCCCAACTTCTTGTGCACCCCCAGCCTCCTCGCTGGTGGGGTGGGGTGAGGAGCAGAAAATGCCTTGACTCCATGTAAGCACTGCTCAGCAGTAACGAAAACATCCCTGTGCTACCAACACTGTTTCCAGCACAAATCCAAAACATTGCCCCATGCTAAATAGTCTGAAGAAAACTAAGTCTATCCCAGCCAAAACAGGCACAACCTCCTAGGAGTAGGACCTAAACAGTACTTGCAATGCACAGTCCTGAAATAATTCACAGAAGAAACTGTATGACAGGGTGTGTTACCATCTTGTCCATCGGAGTTAGAAATTAAAAGTAGAGCTATCAGAGGAGAGCGAGACACCAATTCAGTTGTCTGCATTGCCGTCTCCTGCCTGCTGCACAGCAGGGCAGGTGCAGGACTAACAACAGCCACAGACAATTTGGCCATACTGGTTTGTGTAATGGCTGAGGGCCAAATATACCCAGGGTCACACTCATTTCTGTGCAGGACATTGCCCCTAGGCAAGACAAGCATCTTGTAAGATGAATACCCCACTATAACTGCCCTCCCCTCTCACAGGCGTGCTGTGTTGGTGGGGAGAGACAGGCAAACCTTTAGGCAGGGCTTTAAGATGATACTTTTCAAAGTACCTGAAGGCTGTAGCTATACTAACTTCAGTGAAAGTCAATTAAAAGTCAGTGAGACTTGGGCTCTTAAATCTTTCCAGTGCTTTTCTTACAAGTTACCATCAGTACTTGAAAATCTAATCTGTTGGCTATGCCTCCATTGCACCATCCATCTGAGGATCTCTAATCAAAGCTGTAAATATCTATAAATCTGTAATACCTTATGAATTCTCTATATTGACTTGAGTTTTGGGATGTTTACTGTATGAGTATATTGATTTAGGTTAATAGGAAAAATAACCCAGTCAGGAATAAAAGCTGATGGTAAATCACTTTTCCAGGAGTGTGGTTCGGGTGGGTGATGGGCAGCGTGAGGATGGAAGGATCCTGCAGGCAAAGGCTAGCAAGTCAGCGTTGAGTGGCTTGTGTGGCCAGTCCTTCCCTCACTGTGGCGAGGGAGAGTCCAAGGGAGAGCAGGTTTTCCTCAGGAGCTTGTGAATGAGTCAGCTGTAGCCATATAACTGTCGGGTGACACAAGATAACACCTGCCCGCTCTTCTTTATCTGGCTGTTAAGTAACAACCTGAATTTAGAGGAACTGTTGTTACCGCTGTCACAAGCCTCTGACAGAAGTCCAGTGGAGTCCTCGCAGTTTGTTAGATAAACAGGGCTCAAGCCCAGGGTGCTGCTTCTCAGGGCTGCCTCTCATGGTGGGAGCAGCTGCAGGATTGCACCCCAAGAAAGAGAGCGATGCCTCACACCCAAGGAAGGTCCAATCAGAACAGCAGAGGTATCACTAACTGCAGCACACTTCATCTGTATCCCATGCCCATGGAGGGAAACACCCGTAGGTTATCCCATCCAGCAGCTGGTATGGATCTGTACCATCTTGCCTGAAGCCATTCTGTAGACCGCAGAGAAAAATATTAGCGATCCGCAGGAAAACCCAGGCTGCCTGACATGGATGTAACGTTAGGCTTAACTGCAAGACTGGGAGCGTTAGTATTTGTAACCGGAGTATGTTTTTTCTCATCAAGCTCCTTGGGATATTAACTCACATTGTTCTAACTCAGGCTCTTGTGCTTGTGGTTTATAAAGCAGAAGAGCTTTTTTGCCCTGTTAATTTCCTGAAGCACAGTGTATTGCTTTCTTGTTTTAAATAAAGCTCCTGCTCTATTTTTGAATAACATAATGAGTGAAAAATGACTTTATCCATCCTGGTGGCAGGACAGCAATTTGTTACGCTGCCAGCTGGAGGATCTGGATCAGAAGCAAATTTGGGTTCCCAGGCTCTGTGCCAGAAGAGCCGAGACATATTTTTGAGGTGATGTGCTTGGACTCTAGAGCAAGATTGTTGACTGAACTGAGCTGCTTTCAAAAACATCCTACCAGCTGAGCTGCAAAACACCACTGGTCTTTGCCTCAAAATGGACAGGTCTCCTGCCTCGCACTGTGAGCTGCACTTAGGAAGTGCTCCCAGGAGCTGGAAGCACAGGTGAAGAATTCAGGATACTTTGAGCAGAAATTAAGTTCCTGCATGTATGTTCACCCTTTTTTATCAGTTATTATTATTGTATCAATCCAAGCACAATGAAGGTGATGTATAGCAATGAGTGCAGGTTGTTGGAGCAGCGGTTGCCCTTTTCACATGGGGCCAGAGCTGAAACTTGAGTACAAGATGATGCAAGGCCATCGCTTCCCATATCACCAACCCAGACTTGACATAGCCCCATGCCACTCTTTAAAAGCACTCTCTCTCTGTCCCTTCCCCATAGCCCTTCCCACCACTCTCCACAGTCCTTCCTTATCTCCCAGACCATTTCCACCTTGGTCACACTCCTGCTGTCTTAGGCAGGTGCCACGTGTAGGCCAGAGGCTGCAACTTGCACTGGACCACCCCTGAGAAGTCTGGTAACTCTGAAGCTGCACCTTTTTTAAAGGACTGAACCTGCATAGAGTCTGATCCATTACAGCTTGTGTTTGTGTGAGGCAGTATCTTCCAGCTGCTGTTCTCTCCATGGATGAAGACATCGTCAGCTGGAATGATCTGCTTCCACATTTTGTATGGACATATGAAGTGCTTGGAAAAGCTCCAGGTACTTAAAGTGAGACTATAAAGGGAAAACTACAGAGTAAGACTATAAGGGAGAGCATGTTGTTAGGACCTTTTTATTGAAAAAGCACACTCTTTTCTCCTATCTGGGTAGACACAATATTGATAATTATGACTATGATTAGATGGTCATTGATGGGTATGTTTATGTATTATGTTTTATTATGTATACCTGTAGTTACTTCAAAGAATGAAATACAGAATTAATCATATCAGTAGCACTGTCTGAGCAGTAGAAAGGCACTATAAAATCAAGAGAAGTCTGCATAGACATGAGTCACATGTCCTAGATATACAGTAATTATCATAATACAAGAAATAGGGGTTTCAAGTAAAGCTATCAGGTGGCAGGTTTAAAGCAGAGGAAGAACTTTTTTCACACAGTCAATAGTTAAAATGTGGAAGTGCTTGCTACAGGCTGTTGATGCTGAAGCTTACATGAACCTTCTTCAGACAAGTTGATAAGAAGAAAAAGTATCTTTTGGTTTATAGCATACCACAGCATCTGATTGCATCTTTAGCTGAAGCTTTTAAGCAGCAGGTCTCTGGAATTACAGGAGGACGCTGCAGAGTATCACTGTGCATTTGCCCTGCTCTTCCTTAGGACATGGCTGGAACCAGGATGTGGGTGAGAGGAGCTTTGGTCTGACCAGCTTCTTCAACTCTAACAGTAAAGGTTAAATGGGAGTTATGTAACAGGGACATAAGGGGAGAAATAAAGGTAGAGGGTTGGATGCTGATTTAGTTAGCACTGGCGTAAATCCAAGGGTGCAATCAAATAGTGCATGAGAGCCACAGTGCGCAGGGGTACCTGAAAGCAGCTTCAGCCCATCTCCCTAAGGACTCTGCAGGCACCTGTATCACACTTCCCACTCAATAAGGCAAGCACAGGCATAAATTTCCATCTGGTCACTTTCAAGAGCCTATTCCATCTGCCTGACCTATGAAAGAAGAAACTGCGGAAGTGGAACCTGTTAACTTCAGTAAGAACCTCCTTTGGGTACTTGACAACCAAAATCCCAGTCTTGAAGAGACTTAGCACATACTTGCCGTGGCATGCATGCACACACACACACACATACACCTCCCTGCACACACGTGCTTGCTCACTCATGGAGATCAGCTGCTCGACAGGGGCCATTCTGCAAGTCCAGAGGGGTTCATAGACACCAAGTCAGCATGTACAGGTGCATTAGGAGATCCATCAAGAAAATCCAGTGAAAGTACGCAGTCCTCCAAATCCAGCGGTGCGCACCTAAGTGGCCAAATTTGCCTTATTGTCCTCTTGTTCCCCTGTTGCTCTTGAATTTGGCTGATTTCGATGCAGAGGCAGTTGCTCTTCCTTTGCTTGCTTGGTACCTTACACCACAGGATCCTGGTCCATAGCTAGGGAGCATGTGCCAGGATTACTTTCCCAGAGCAGCTCATGTGCCAGGGACCCCTCCCTGCACTGGATTTGTGGGGAGTCTCCAGACAGACAGTGTCTTTAGGCCCAGTTGCGGTCCTGTGCTTCACGCATGAGTGCAGCATGCCTCTGGCTCCCTAAATCTGATGGGTGTGTATGAGAATCCAGTCAACCATGGCTGTGTACAAGGAGTGTGTGAGACCAGCACTGTAGCAGAAGGGCGAGTAGTAAGTTACTGATGGCAGTCCTTGTTCCAGCCCATTTGTTTTGCCTTCTTCAGTATTGCAGAAGTTGTGACAATAGACAGAAATAAGTAAGAGTGATACATGTATTCTCTGGCCTCATCTGGCCAGCGCTTACGGACTTTCTCGCTCTGCAAAGCTGCGCTTTCCCACTGACTACCCTGTAATCACTGGAGCCTATAAATGTTAGCTTTCTTTGGGTTGGGCCCTGTGCATGGTAATGGATGAGCAGAGGGGCAATTTCATATATAAGGAGGTGAGCATTATGCAATTCAAAGAGGCCGCAACTTTTCCTTTGCGTTGAATATGTGAATGTTTTGCTTTGTGAACATCTGAATTTGCTGATTTCTGGTAAGAAATATCTACACTTTATTGTAACGGTATGACCAAAGCACAGAGGAGCCCAACCTTCCTGACAGATGGGCACACGCTGGGGTCTTGAGAACCATGAGATTATGTGGTTAGGAGAGCTGAGAGGAAGAAGGAGTTGCAGGAGCAGTTTTCCAGTAGAGGTAACAGCTGCACATGGCTTTGGATTGGGCTGAGTTTGCCCTGGTATCCAGTGTCATCCAGCTGTCTTCACCTCAGCGACATCAGCTGGCCTCAAAGTGGTGGTGAGGATTACCCGGTTGGCTGGTGCTGGCTGTGCACCCTACCGATGGCATGGGAGTCTCACATGAATTTGCTGAGACCGGTGTCTTGGGAACCCCCCCAGGTGACCTCTTAGGTCAAAGCCATCCAGGGCACCCTCAACATGAGTAAGTGGCATTGACCAGTCAACAGATTCATTGGCAGTTGTAGCCAAGTGTGGGCTTTGTTGCATGCAGTTAAAAGCTGTACTGTCAGTTTGTTTGCTCATCCTCCTCCAGATTTGGCATTCCTCTGATTTTGTAGCCAACTGTAGGTTGTTTCTATTTGGACCAAATCATGCCTTGCAGCAAAACTGCTGGGCCTCATTAGGGAAATGAGGAGCAGGGTGTGGGGAGCTGGCTGCAGGAAGTGCCTCAGTTTCCCACCACTGAACCAGGAGGTGAACTCCGCTCGCCAGACAGGTTAGTGGGGTCCGGCATGTGACGGGGTTTCAAAGCAGCCCTCTGCCAACACCCTTCAGCTACAAGAGGCCCAGGAATCTTGTCAGGTGGAGAGCTTTTGATAAGTTAAGACTTGCATGCTATGTGGTGTAGGCTGCTCTGTTGCTGTCTTGTGTTTGTCGGGGGATTTGGTGGGGTTTTTTAATCATCATTTTAAAGAGCAGTACTAACAGGGCAACAGGGTTTCTGTGCATCTCGGGTAAATTCAGAAACTTGGATGTAAATAAATGAAGACTAATCACATGGTTGTCACTAGGTAGTAAAGTCCTTTTCTTCAAGTAGTGCAGAAGTTCTTACTCTGCTTAGTTACAGCATTTCCAGCCTGGAAGAAAGAGAGTGATTAGTAAAATTGCAATGATTATTTAATTTGCAAACTTTCTTTTTTTCTTGTGTTTAGATATCCCTATGATGTTCCCTTATGTCTCCAACACTTTACCTTGTCTTACACCTTACACAGTGGCTGGACTTTAGCTATGTAATTCCTGGCTTTCCCTTTTATCTAGTTGTTTCCAACCTTTGGAGTTGGGTTGTGTAACCAGAGGTGCGAGTAACGTTTTTCCACTGAAGATCAGACACATGTCATATAAGACAGTGTCTTTAATGTCACTTTGTAGTTGCTAGTTCAACACGCAGCGAGTTACTGAAGTTAATTTGTAAATATTGTGAGCAATTTAACTTCCAAAGAAAAGTACTGTTTGAAGAGAGCCAGTGCCTGTTCCAGCCACCCCAGCAGCAAACACCACTGTTTGCGCTGCTAACATTGCACTGTAACCTGTCTCTTATTTCATGCTAAACAGGATAACAAAAGCATTCTTAGAAATGGGCTGCTTCTAAACATAGCAGAAGCTTGTTTTGGTCCAGCACCTAAAAAAATGAAAGTGTGTTTTTAAAGTCCTCTGTTTTCATTTTGGCAGAAATCATAGATGTTCACAGAAGTATCAATAAGCACAGGCTCTGGAGATGGGCTGCTTCTCATTAAACATGCACGTGCCTTTGTCTTCTTACTTCTTTAGACCCGGTCTTCATTTTGAGGTCAGACTTTAATTTCTGCAGAATGTAATCTAAAGCTATTTATAGCATTTAGCGATTACCTGCAACTACTAATGAAAAAGACTTGGCAACAGAGAAATAAATATGTAGCAGCTGCAGCTGCTTTAACTCTGCTAGGGTAGTAAAAAAGAAGGCCTAAACATCAGAGCGAGTTTAACAAGGGGGCAGAAGCAAGTGAAGTGTCTGTTTGATCGCAAAAAGTTTTACAGGCAGAAGCCGCCAACACAGGAGGCTCTGGATCCCTGTATTTAAAGTTACTTTGCAGTTTGTCTTGAGTGGGGTCAGTGTTGTAGTGAATAATTTATAGGCAGCATGAATGAGCTCATTAGTCACCTTTTCAGAGCTTAAATGAGTTTTGCGGTTGTCATTACATGGGCCTTCTGTTCAACAGCATGGCAAAAGGACGGCTCAGCGGCTGGCTGGCTTGTGGCAGGACAGCCCGTCTCCTTCCAGTCTCAACTGGCCTTTGTCTTCTACTGAAACCCCCACTCTGGTGCCCAGTGCTGGTCCAGTAACCTGCAGGGGTTTCTCCGGTGATAGCTTTTTTTCAGTTATATGTGATGTTTGGTTTGATATTGTGTTGTTTTCATGTTGTATTTCTTTTTTCCATTACGGAAAAAAATACTGAAGATTATGTGACAAGCGATGTGGAATAAGTAAAACCCTCTACCTACGTACAAGCAATAAAAATTTTTTTTTTCCTCAAACGTGCTTCAAAATTTTGTTACAGCCATAGCATTTTTTGGTCCTTGAAATGTTTGTGGAAGTGCTAAACTGTGCTGGAACTAGCTGAACCTTAGAAGGAGACATAACTATCAATGTTTACAGGACTGCAGATTTAAAGAAAAAAAAATTCCCAAGATAATTTCATAGTGCTTTGGCTGCTGAGGCCCACTCCATCCTTGTGGCATCCTTGTGATAAACCTGTGGAATGAGAAGATTGCCTGCAAAAAATCTGTGAGGTGTCAGATGCGCCGTACCGAGATGTCTGCAGCTGTTAACTGAAGTTACCTGTTGCCAAAAAGACTAGAGCAGTGCCAAAAGACCCGGCATAAATTAATGCCCCAGTGGGTAAGTCAGACCATAATCATAACGAACTTTTGTCACCATGGAGAAGCCAAAAGCTACTCGCAGGGAAACCCACCTCACAGGACATGAATGTGGCAGCCAGAGAATGGTTCTCTGGCCATAGCTAGCAACAGAAGTTGCTGCTGGGATGCGGGTAATTTAGTTGTGGTTGTTTTCTGTGCCTGCTTTCTTCCTTCTTTACCAAATCTCGCTTACCTGCTCTGCCTGGCAGCTGCTCTGTGGTTCAGCCATGGAGCCTGCCTCACCTGTGGCTGTGGAGGGAAGCACAGGACAGCGCAGAAGCTTTCTGCAGTTGCTACTGACTCTTTTTAGTCCTCCCACTGCAATTTTTCATTGCTTTCCATTCCTTGCTCCCTGATGCGTTTGGTAGGCTGGTATGTAGTACCAAAACCACACCAAGGATAGAAGTCTGCTTAATCATTTTATGACATTTTGCTTGTTTCCCAAAACTTGCATCCTCTCAGCATCCCTTCGCAGACACAACTGTAGGTTAGCCTTGCTTGTGCTTCGTCACCACATCACCTCATACAGGCTCTCATAGCTGTCTCTGCCTTGCTGCAGTCTGGGAATCTGGACGCACATCTCACAGGATTTCCTCTGGAAACAGTGTTCAAGAAATGTACAGGAAGAGTAGTGCCGAGTGCTGAGCAGAGGAAAGCACCCTGGAATATCCTGTGCTACAAAGAGCTGGAAATCAAGCTGGGACTCAGTACAATCATGGCTAGGAAATCCACCTGGCGCAAGAAAATGGTCAGAGGAGAGTAATCGCCTACTAGCTCACAGCTCTAGTGATAGCAAATTGTGTTTAGTGTCAGGTCCCGAGATCCTCAGTTGATGAGATGTGAACACAAACTTAACTACCTTTGAGGTCCTGTTGCAACTTAATTTTGTGTGCGTAGATGCACAAATAAAGGACAAGCTCCTGAAGTCTTTGATGAAATGAACAGCTTGTATTCAGGAAAGCTGAGGCAGGACTTGAGATGTTGTCCAGAAAGAATTTTGTCTTAGTTTTAGAAATGAAATTTGGCAATACCATTTGGGAACTTTATAAAATAACTTGGTTCTCTGTTATAGCTTTCCCCCAAACTTCTTATCTTTACTTCTGTGCAGTGTTGGCTGTTTTTCCTCCACCTTGCTTTTAAGAACAAAAATGCAGTTGATTTCTGGTTCTGCTGATTACTTGTAAGTTTGACTTCAGCTGCCAAATGGTGAATACTAACACAGAGATAACTCCAGGCCACATTTTGCAGCATTACACCTGTACAACAGATAGCAGAGTCCAGGCACCAAACCTCAGAAAACAGTTCTTTTTTCAGCCTCTTCAAACACTGCAACGCTACCAGAAATACTGGCTTGTCTTGCAGTTAATGTTCCAGCTGTGTTAGGTTAGGTGTGATTTCAGACCAAGATAGCCATTATAGCAGAAGACTCCAGTAAAGATAGGTTTATCCCAGCAACATTTTGCTTTTGCTTCTGTCCTGGTTTTGGCTGGGATAGAGTTAATTTTCTTCCTAGTAGCTGGTATAGTGTTATGTCTTGGATTCAGTATGAGAAGAATGTTGATAACAGACTGATGTTTTCAGTTGTTGCTAAGTAATGTTTAGACTAAGTCAAGTATTTTTCAGCTTCTCATGCCCAGCCAGCAAGAAGGCTGGAGGGGCACAAGAAGTTGGGAGGGGACGTAGTCAGGACAGCTGACCCAAACTGGCCAAAGGGATATTCCATACCATGTGACGTCATGTCTAGTATATAAACTGGGGGAGTTGGCTTAGGGGTGCAGATTGCTGCTCGGGGACCGACTGGGCATCGTTTGGTAAGTGGTGAGCGGTGAGCAATTGCATTGTGCATCACTTGTTTTGTATATTCCAATTCTTGTATTATTATTATTATTGTCATTTTTTTATTATTATTATTATCATTATTATTTTCTTCCTGTCTGTCCTATTAACCTGTCTTTATCTCAACCCACAAGTTTTACTTTTTTTCCNTCAAGCCATGAGCTTTCTTGTTCCTGTTTTTTTCCTGTTTTCCTGAGGGGGGGGAGGGAGTGAGCAGCTGTGTGGTACTTCAGCTGCTGGCTGGGGTTAAACCACAACAAAGTGTTACTACAATAACATCTTAAATGTGCATACGTTATTTCATAAAGGTACTATTTCATAAACCCTCTGGATTCTATTGTAAGGAATGCATTATCTTTTAGTCTGTGAAACAGAAATGCTGTAGATACTTTTGTTTGCTTGCACTTCTGACAAAGCTTCATATCGGTGCTCCTTTTCTCACTGATTCAGTTCTGTTTCTGTTGGGTTTCGCCAGCTAGGGCAAATGAGAACTTGAAGAATAATTAAATGAAAGGCTGGGAAAATGCTTTTTAAATCTGATTCCATGGTCTCAAGTGAGTAAGCAAAAGATAGATCTCCTATCAGTAAGCTGGAGTAACCTGGGCCCTCATTGCCTGTGGAGCTTGTATCTTTCTAGTGCTTGGGGTGGGAGAAGAAAGGGGGCGTGCGTGCTTGTAAAAGACATGGGGTAGGAAGGCAGGGTACAGACTGCGCTCGGAGCAGCTGCGAGGCAAGAGCTGCTCTTTTTCACGGGCACGAGGCACTGTTTGTCATCCAGGTTAGGTGTGTTCCCTCTGTATGAGGCAGAGACTCCAGCTGTTCAGGTGGGAATTCAGATATGGCTGTTTCTCTGCCCCGAAACCGGGCATAGCACAAACAACAAAACTGGGCTGGTCTGGCGTGGTTAAAAATAAGTGTTGGTGCTGCGGGTTCTGTATGAGGGACTGGAGAAGAACGCTGGGAACAGGAGTTGTGAAAGAGGAAACGAGGAAACACATATTGTATTCACAATTTAGTTTTTAATAGTGCCTGAAAGTGTTCAACACGCTTCTGCTCTGTACAAAATACATCCGTTACCTCAGAGAAAATAGAAGTTTTGAAATGGCAAGACTGATGGGGGATGCCAGTCATTCTGCATGGGGGAAGAATGGGAACAAAATGAGGAGGTCAGTGTACTGTTTAAGAGCCTGAGATGTGTCCCACTGTGAGGGTCTGATCGCTGATCACAAGGGGCAGCAGCCCTGTCCACTTCGATCTTTGAAAGGTACCTTGCACATCAGGACCCTTTCAGAATTGGGAGGTTTTTGTGTACAGCTGCAAGTCAAATTACAAATCCTAATGAGCAAGCTTAGTTGGCAAGGTTGCAGCAGACCTCAAGGAAGAAATCTGACTCTGACGTAGAGAGAATAAATATTACAAGGATGCCAGTCAATGAAGACATTATAATTGGAGATCAGGTTAGGAATGGGGGCTTAAAGGTGAGGATAAAAAGTGCAGGTCTCTTGTATGGTGAGACTGGTGAGGTCAGAGGGCAGAAAGTAGAAATATTTAGCAAGGTCATGTGGCATGGTCATAATACTAGCAAAGGAATATGTTCCCAGCAGAGATGGAAATGGAGGGGGGAAGGTGAGCTTTGGAGAGTTGATAAAGAGCCCATGACCCTTGCTATGCTCATGTGCTCGATGGCTTGTGGGAGGTTATCAGGGATTCCAATCTAGAGGAGGATAAGAGATAAAGGAGTATAGGGAGATGGCTGAAAATCCTCATTAAATAAGGTACTGCAACATCTGCAGTTGGTATTCTGAAATCTGAGTGGAAAGATCAGTGTTGTATATTAGCCCACAAGGCTAAAGCGCAGCTCTGCACTGTTGGTACTTTTAATCGGCCTTCGGTACAGCAGATACTTCACTCTTGATGTACAAACAGTTTTCATCTGTCAGTGTTGCAAATCTTTTGCTAAATGAGTTAGTATTATTCCTGCCTTGGAAATAGGGAAGCTGACACCCTAATAAATTTGGTGGCTTTGCCTAAGATTACAGTGAGTTACTTGATGGTCGTACGTCGGATGTTCTGATGCTGCTCTAGTCTCTAAGCCAGCAGTTAATGATCCTCAGTGGTGCCGTGTCACCCAGTATTCTCCTTTCTTAAATAAGTTGTATTAAGTATTCCAGCAAAGAGTCAGAAGAAGCTGGGGGACAGTCTTCCCAAGAGGCAAGATACTGGTGTTTACCTCGCTTCTGGTGTTTTACTGCTCTGCAAGTCAGCAGCTCCAGTTGCTGCTGAGCTCAGGGGTGAGTGGGAGCCAGCGAGAGGTTGCCCTGTGCCAGCCCTCCAACCCGGTGTGCAGTCTTGTCCCCCTGCTCTCCCAGGCTTCTGTATCACCCGCTGCTGGGCCCTGTGCTCGATCACGCTGGTTGTTCTGTCTACATGGCAAACGTCTTGCAGCAGTCCTTCACTGTAATCCTTAGCGTGTGCTCTGGGGAAATTCCTATCCACCACGGAATAGGTATAAAACTCTGGAACTGATCTTATTCCACCAATATCGATGGGGAATTTGGCACTAATTTTGAACAGAACTGAGCAGAACTGAGCCGTGTACCTGAATGGGATGCATACATAATGTATTCAAGGTGTAATATTCTTTGCATACTACTCTGCATCTCACGAGGCTTCCCCCTTCTCACTTCAGAAATACTTCTCATTAGCCGAATTCTTCTTGGTAGTCTGTTCTAAAACACTTGACTTTTACAAGTGATGATAAATGCGATAAATCTCCTTGCTTGCTGATAAAGAGAAGTGTTGATTCACTCAGAAAAACGTCTGAAGCATTTGGTGTAAATTCAGGTGGGTGGAGTTACGACTTGGTAATTTAGTTTGGGTTTGAAACCAAATGGCCATGAGATAAGAACTGTGTAAACTAATGGTCTGCTGAAGCATTAGGGCTGGTGGAGTCACAGGGCAGGGTTACCAGTGGTTAACAACGATAGTCTGCTGCCTGATAGGTATTCTTCCCATTCTTCAATCCAGCTGCTGGCCTGACTTCTTGAAAACATGCAGGAATGTGAAATAGCAGTTCACTGGGTAGGGGAGGGAAAGCTATCGGCAAAAGGTCTTAGCGAGTTATGACAGGAATTTCTAGTTTGAGAGAATCAAGGAAACGCTTTGCAGCCCTGCACTTTGAAAATGAAGTAGTTGCCACTCTTGTCTAAAAATGTGAATTTTGCAAGTGTCAGAGAGATTAAAAGAGGTAACCTGTGCCTTGGGAAACGACTAAGCAGGGACACAGACATGCAGGAGGATACAGTGGTGATCCTGGTTAAGCAGGATAATATTGACTGTGTGGGCCAGCACAGTACACCCGCAAGGTCTTGAGACAGCTGTCCTAACTTTTCTGAATAAAATGGCTAAAATACTTTTCTTCTTGGCTTAGGGATAATTTCTGTGTCCAGGGCTGCATTAGAAAGGATCTACCAATATACCTGTATTTCTAACTCATACTATGTTGTTCATACATTTCTGCAGCAGACCTCCTCTATACAAATTTTGAAGTATGCTAAATCTGCAACCCTCGTTTGCCCAGAGTGGAAAATCCTTGATTTTTGCGGATCAGCTACGAAACAATTTCGTGTACTTGTTTTGCAGGTGGACAGCCATACCTTAATTCTGTGCTGCGAATCACTGAAGCTGCTTGAGGTCAAGCATGTTGCATATGGGAGACCGTGCATTTAACTAGTGCTGTCTAGACTGGGCAACTTTTTTTTAATTTTTAAATCAATTAATTTAACCGACGGCAAGGGTTTTTTTACTCAAGTTAATACTAGTTATGTGAAGGCATAGTAGCAGAGGAGAAAAAGCACCGTTTTTCCTAATTAAACCAGGCCTCACTTTAAAGCAAATTTCCTTAGACTAAAGAAATGCAGCGGGTTTTTTCCTCGGCAGTTATTGCAGATTTCTGCAACATGGTTCTTCACTGCACAGCGTGAAGGGGGACCCTCCGCAGAGGCCACAGTTTCAGGACAGACTGAGCCAGCAGCGGGGACCCCTTGCATTATCCCCTGCTTGTTGCTGCCCGCAGGCGTGCTCCCCCCTGCCCTGCGCGCCCCTGTAGGACCTGGCTCCTGCACCAAGCAGGAGGACGGACGTGTTCCAAACTCGCTGCCGGGCCCTCTTCGCACCGGAGGCTCGACTCATGTGTCCTTGGTGGGCCTGCGGGTTTTCCCCTCCTGGGCAGCAGCTAGTTGCCCGCTGGGAGATGCGCAGGACGGAGCCCGGTGGTTCGGTGGTGAAAGATGTCTCCCCTGCTCCTCTCGAGGGGGGAGGGAGAAGCAAGGCTCCCGTATCTCGATCTTTGGACTTCTGGTGCTTGGCGGTGCCTTCGGTGGCGACCGTGTAGTTTATCGCAGTTTAGACGGGGTCGACGGGTCTGGCCGGGCCTCCCGTCACCGGCGGCCGTCAGGCCACGGCTCGGGGGAGAGACTCGTACAAGTGGGAGCGCCGCTGCCGCCGGTGCGGGCCGGCAGCGCTGTCGGTTCTGTCCGCACCGGAGACTTCTCCCCGGGCGCTTCCCGCCTTCCGCCCGACCTC
>VYZV01031186.1:10295-22330 GCA_013401275.1 Pandion haliaetus | reverse complement strand
AACAAAGAAAAGTGGAACCTTGCATGTTGGAACAAACCACCAGGAGCAAGTGAAGGTCAGATGAGGAGGACTATTCCTTGAATGTTAACAAGAAATGCTAACTCCTAAGTCAGTGTGGGCTGCATTATTTCCCTGTGTCATTGTGACTTCATGGGCTCCCAAAGGATTACTTGGATCTTGATTTTCACTTAAACTTTTAGGAAAGAGTAAATACATTTTCAGTAGTCTGTGGGGATTCCACCTAGATCAGCAACAGCCTTAATTAGTCCTGCTGTTGGAACACATTCAGTCACGGTCTCCTAAGACACCCTTGTTCTTTNATTTCAAAGATGGACATAAGTGTACCATCCTGGAACCATGCAAAAGCAGCCAGTAGGAACTAGCTGACGAGAGAGATTTTTGCATAAAAACAAAATTGGAGAGTGTTGCCTTTTCAGCTTTCTTTTTTTTCCTTTCTTTTTCCTAANTGGAAGAGGATGAGATTGTATAACCTTGTGATATTGGCTTGCACATATTGTCTGACACTGCATTTAAAACAAGGGGGTTGCCTGATGGGAAAGAGAAGATGTAAAAGGCCCTTTTCCAAAAGAGAGTGCTTTCCTTTGGCATTGTGGGAAAAGAGTGGGTAAAGGTTATGCAGTTGGAGGGTTTTTTCTTTAACCTCAATTTCTACTAGAAAAAAAAGGTTGATTTATGACCATCTTTATTCGGTTCAAACTCATTATTAATTTACCTGTATATTTCCCTTCAGTCTGGACTGTGCTGTCATACAGAGCAGCTGCTCCATCCAGATCACACTCTCTGCACTTACAGAGCTGGAAGAACTTCTCTGGTAGGTGAAAGGGAGATTGCAGGGCCTGGGTTACTACCTGGCTTGCACACCCTAGTTGTCAAGTAGTCAGGGCAGCAAAAAGGAGAAGCTGGCTTATTATGAACCGAATTAAGATTTAAGACGCAGGCTGTGCAGCACTGGCCAGTTGTAATATTTCAGGATGTTTTAGTGAGATTTGTCTCAACTGAACACAAAGCGCCTCTGGCTGCTCCGCTTCATTAGGTATCTATACACATTCTGGATGATATTCCTAATGGATCGAGGTTGATCTAACTGTAATACAAACTGGATTTGCTTTCATGTATGTACTTTTGGATTCAAAGTGCTGCCTTTCCTCTTCCCCAAACAAAGGCAGAGTAATGAAAATAACTGCTAGTTACCAGGTATACAGAGGAGATTGGGAATAGTGTTAGTAGTTCTCCCGTCACACTGCTGCCCCTAGGAGATAGATACTGGGGAATGCCTGCCACCACTCACAGAATCTGAATGCTCCATACCACCATAGAAGTCAAAGGCACTTAATACTTTACAGGAGGTGTTTATGGCACCAATCTCTAGGGCAGCACGTGGATTAGAAAAATGATCATGTGTGTACCTGTCCTTGCTGTTAATTACCTTGCCATTGAATAAAAAAAAGCAACATAAAATGGCCTTAGGAAATATTTAGACTAGCTGCAACATAAGGTTAAAGATTTCTAATCTGCTTTATGATGGATAGTCTCAGTAGTGCTTGGGGTGGGGGGGGGATGGAGAGGGGGGGAAGCACTTCTTTCTCTTTTTGGTTATAATATGGCTAGAAAATTTTCAGAGTGCAAAGTAACTGCAAACTTCCAGCACCTCCCCATCCGCAGTGCAGCTGCAGTCCCTCTCCCTGATGTTTGCACAACATTGCAGCAGTCTTTTGTTGCTGGAAGAACAGAAGTAAGCTTTCCTAGTGAAGCAGGACCATATATTGTCCTTCTGTATGTTTTCTTGTTAGTAAGTGTATGTTGCAGCTGCTTTTTTCTTTATCATCCATAAAGTTAAATTATTCACAACCAATTTCACTCTAAAGAGCTCTCATATACCTTTCAAAAATAGAACGTATTTAAATGAACGTGTGTGCTGGTTTTGGCTGGGATAGAGTTAATTTTCTTCACAGTAGCTGGTACGAGGCTGTGTTTTGGATTTGTGCTGAAAACAGTGTTGATAATACAGAGATGTTTTCATTATTGCTGAGCAGTGCTTCCACAGAGTCAAGGCCTTTTCTGCTTCTCACACTACAGCATCAGCAAGTAGGCTGGGGGTGCACAAGGAGTTGGGAAGGGACACAGCTGGGACAGCTGACCCCAACTGACCCAAGGGATATTCCAGACCATATGACATCATACTCAGCATATAAAGGGGGGGGTTGTGGTGTGTGTGTGTGTGTGTGGGTGTGTGTGTGTGGCTGGGACGGGACACATTCAGAGTGATGGTGTTTGTCTTCCCAACCAACCGTTACACGTGATGGAGCCCTGCTTTCCTGTAGAGGTCTGAACACCTGCCTGCCAGTGGGAAGTAGTGAATGAACTCCTTGTTTTGCTTTGCTTGAGCGCATGGCTTTTTCTTTACCTATTAAACTGTCTTTATTGCAACCCATTAATTTTCTCACTTGTACTCTTCTGATTCTCTCCCCCATCCCAGCAGGGGGAAGTGAGCGAGCAGCTGTGTGGTGCTTAGTTGCCGGCTGGGGTTAAACCACAACAAGGTGAAATCTTGTTTTTAATTTATACAAGGGTTAGTGCTTCTGCTCCTAAGAGATGTCTTTGAATTTCTGTGAGAAGGTTACCTTGTACCTTCTAATGTACACCTTTATCTGATGGCTGGTTCCCCTCAAAGCCACTCTTTCCAGCTTAGTAATTTAAGTGTACAAATAACATGGTATGAAAATATTGTGTTTTTTAAGACTTTTTTTTTTAATTCTTGGGTCTTTCCTTTATGCAAAGAAATTTCTGTACCTATAGACAAGAACTTCAGTAGTGAAATAATCTTCCCCACTACACTGAACTTCTCCAGAGTCCTTGTAGATCTTAAAAAAATAATTCCAAATTCTAAAATACATTGGAAATAACTATGCAGAAAAACAGGACTCTGATTTTGAAAACATCTCAGGTCAATGTGGGAAGGGTCTACAGAGTAATACAAGGCAGCTTTTTGCTACTCAGAACTACTTGAACATTCACAATGCAGAATGTCAGACAATCCCTTTCCTCTTCCACTCTTCTCTTTCTATTTTTCCGTCAGCAGTTTTAAACTAATAATCTTCAGAGCCCAGTGATTAAAAAGTCTTTCTTGTGAGCAGTATGAAGACACTACCATCCTTCATGTTACCCCATGAACATCATCAATGATCATCTCTATAAAAATGTGCACATTTTGTTAAATGCTGTCATTTATTTCAATGCATTTATTGCCATAAACCAGCAATGACAGTTTAATTAAGAGCTTAAATTTTTTATACTGCAAAGTAGAAATATTTATGAAGGAGCTCATCAGAGGCAGAATATTAAAACAAAACAGGTGTTTTGCAGAAACACAAATAAAATGTCTAACAGTAAACATTAAAAAAATCAATTATTAATCATGGTTCTTTTAATTCCTGCTGAATTGCCTTCCAAAGATTTTGTGTCTAGCAAAGTCTATGGGTCTGCAATATTGTCTTATCCCACCACTTGGTCTTCCTATTGGTATCCTGTGGTACAGCTGGATAGATTAGTTGCTTCTTCAGAAAAAATCTTGGGACCAAACTAAGATGAAGGTTGTAGAGCAATGGCATCAAGTGTCTGAATTCTGTCTTTGCCATTTCCTTGGCATGAGCAAATTTTCACTCTTAATGTTAGTATTTCATAACTGTTGATGACACCAAATGCAGGAACTTCAATATGAACCCTTTGGTGGCCTGTAAAATGGTGTGATGTTTCCTAGCTGTTGCTCACGTTTCTGTAGTTAAAATGAAATCAAATAAAGTTGTCTATCATCTGAGTTACCTTAGGTTTCTTCCCAGTCCACTTAGGAGGTGTCTGGGAGACTGGAGTAGCAAGTAGGGCTGCACTGTCACCCCTTGGTGAGGCAGACTTTACCTGGTGCTTCATCACTGCTGAAGTTGCATTTTTCTTTTCTCTTCTTGATGGCTGGTGGCAGATCCTGCAATGATCAGCACTATCTTCAGTTTTATGTCAACATCTAAAAGTTTCTAGGCCTTTGACTTATTGCAGTCTGTAGGTTTCCTTCAAATCAGTTCCGTTCTGGTGATGTTGTCTTAAAGTTTGACCACTGCTGCCTCTTTGAAAGACTGGCGTCTTATTACAGCAAGCTATAAATTACATATTATTTATGGCTTGCTCACATATATTATGGAAAAATGTTGCTATTGGCTCCACTGAAAGAATGACTGGGTTGTAACAGGATTCATGTTACAAAATCTCTGGTATATTTTTTGAGAGGAAAAACTGCATTTAATTGTCTTCCAGGTTTCTTATTATCTCCAGACTTTTGAGAATGGAGTCTACCTCTGTACCTAGTATTTAGCAGTATAGTGTTATCAGCTGTGCTGAAGTTGTCTGATCCACAGTAGGTGGCAATAAGGAAAGAATGCAATCATGGTAACTAGCAGGAGGGAAGGAGATGTTTTACTTTCTGTAGCTCTGAGAATATACTCCAGGGAAATCCAAATTTTCCTTTGTGTGATGTAGTGAGAAGATCCACGTTACTAAAACTTACAAAGAGAGATCAGGCAGGGGTTGTTGCTGGGAGGGACTGAGAACCAGGAAGAGCCAACCAGGTGTTTGCAATCACCTATAAAAAGCTCTGATGGGGTGGAGAAGGCATCTGAGTTGTAGGGTGGGAGTTTTTGTTGCTGTAGGTGACTCTGGGTGTTTGGGAAGAGGTATTGGGCTGAGACAAGATGTCAGTACCTGGTCCAACTGAAAAAGCCTTTCTTAGTGTGGAAATTTGCTTTATCTTAGTAGGCATCAACTGCCCATCACTGCTAGCTGTGAGACAGTGAAGAGAAATCGGGTAACCTTGATATTGTGCACATCTGTGATGTAGTCAAACAGCAGAGTGGATTATAAGCATCTGCTTTACAAGAGGTGAGGGTAAAAAAGGAGACAGCTTTTTTGGGTAGGAAGGAAGACGTATTTCTTCCTGCAAGGCTCTTCCATGTCACTTTGGATCAAAGGAAGCAGATTTGTGCTGACACTGGGAGTGGTTGGTCTGCTAAAGGTGAGTTGCTACTGCTGTTGTGATAACTGCCCTACCCTGCAAAGAGGAAGATGATGAGGGTTGATGGTTTGGCACAGTAAGGGACTGAAGTTGAACACTTGAGAAAGTGGAGTTTGCTCACGCCTTAGTACATGCTTGTGGAATGGAGCCTTCCTTCAGGATGACTCCTGACTTGATCTGTACCTGTTCTTTGCCTTCTGTCCTTTATATAAAGCTAAAAACACAAGATGAAATGCTTATCTAAAGGCTTTACTCCCACAGTTAAGCTCTGTGATTTTCTGCCAAATGCTTTCTGAAACAGTAAGACTATGCAGGTAAATTAATCTTTACTCTACCTTCACACTGATGGCAGTGTTATTATTGCAAAACTTAGTGTGCCAGGTAAATGTCCTCTGTTTCATTGATCTATCATCCTGTTCCACTATAATCAACTGCCAAGTGACTTTGTTTTCTTACTCCAAATTCCTAATGGAGTTATTCACATTTTTTCCAACAACTATTGTTAAACTCAGTGGGTGAACTTGGCTGGCAAAAGTCCCATTGGTTGCAGCAGAGGCCAGATTCCACATATTGCTGTTTCTCTGTTAATTAGTGGATTTATGTTTTTTCCCTTTCCAGTCTTCACAAACAATTGAAGGAACTGCAGTGGGTGCTTCTCATGCTGTCTGCTGCTTAAGGGAGTGAGGGAAGGAATTAAAATGTTTAAAACATACTTATTCTTTGTGATGTAAATTTGATGACTTAATTCTAGGTACAAAATGGCTAGCAAGCTGGTCTGCCAGCTTTGCTAATATTGCAGTACATGAAAATAATGAAGGCCTCAAATATAGAGGCTTCTAGTAACTCAAACAATGAAACAAGTTTGTCGTAGTTCTTTGATTAGAGGTTCAAAATTCTGTATCTAGTGCTGGCTGTAATACCAATCCTGTCTTCAGCTCAAGTTAGCAAAGAAATTGGGCTATTGGTTAAGAATCTTGCTGTCTTTGGAGAAGCAGAGCACATTCCCTCTTAATTCTTCCCTCCAGGGAAGTTTTTACACTAATGCTGTGGATTTTCTCTTTTGCTAAGCTCTCCTTAACTTTCAAATTACAGAAATACTAATCTTTCTCCTGTTTTAGTGCCCAAAATCTTTACTCACTGGTAGCCACAGAGAATAAGTGGCATGACTCAAAACACAGGCCAAAACTCTGGTTTTGCTGGTGGGTGGGGGAAGGAGGAGAAAAATAGCCCTTGTCAGAGGAGCCACTGCTTGTTTAGAAATAAAATATTGTGTAGTTTCACCTGAAGTGTTTCCTCTAGCTTTTTAACTATTCATTTTATTTATCTACTTTAAGTCAGCCAGTAAACTAATGTGGGAAATTTATGTGCCAGTTCAGAATCATTTATCCTATGGATAACATGATCATGGATAATGTGATCAAAACTCCCTCAGGATGGCATTAACCTTTACATTGATTCAATCAAAGAGCCTCATGCGATTCCTCAAGCTTCTGTATGTTAGGTGTGAAGGGAGTGCAATTGAACATTATTCATCTTGTAGCAGTGTAATTAATTAAGCAATGTTTTGGTAAGAGTAACATAGCAAAGGTTCTTGCTGATATAACAGGTTATAGTTTTATAATTACAGAACATTATTCTGATTTTTCTTTAATCTTGCCTCTACTTTTTAAAGTTCGGAAGTTATCATCCTTATACTGAAAAGTATATCCATCCTCCTCTTCCCTTCCTCCCCAGTCAGCTGCTGTTTTAAATGCAGCTGTACTTTTAATTACCCATCAGCACTTGCTTGACCAGCCTGAAAAATATTCTTTCTTGTCTTGGGACATTGTGGATCATGTCTTACTAAAGTATCAAATAAAGTCTGTTGTGCAATACAAAGTATTGAAGTAATCTCTCTGAACCCCAGCAACAGAATAGTAATGTTAGAATAATGCTACAGGGCAAGATTTTCACTAATATGAATGGGAATAATGGGCTGAAATCAATAGATCATCAGTACATGCCTTTACTAATGCTGCTACTGTTCCTTCACCCCCTTGTTTTTAATGGAAAGGGCGTTACTGGTTGCTTGAACCTATCAAATACTATATGTAGGTAGTACTTTCTCTGTTAAAGAAGGCTTGCTTTAGAAATGTTGCATGCAGTAAAAGTAAACTCTTTATGTGGAGTATGTGACCCCTCCACCACTGTGTTTGCACAATATGTTTTCAGAGCAGTGGTATGCTCTAGTAAAAGAAACAGCTATTTCTAATACCTGAACAACATAGCATGTCACAGGGGTGTGTGCATTATAGGATGTAGTGCTTCTAGCAGAAGATATGGCAGAATCTAATTAGTCAGGAATTATCTAACATATGAATTGGCTACAGCAATAGATTTACTACTGCTAATTCTAAATACAATGTCATAGAGATCACTGCAAAGGGCTGCCTTGAATGGACTATCTTGCTTTCAGAGACCTGTCATTAAGGGGCATTTTCATTCAAGTCCCTCGTTTGCAAGATTGGAATATGGCTGTGTGGTGNTCCCCATTGGTCTGCCTGTGCTCTTCTAAAACTAAAGAGTGTTCACAGCCATGGGAATATTTAATTGTTGTCAGTAGAGTGTGTTCATCATACTTGGTGGGTTTTTTAATGAGGACTTTTTAGGGGGGAAAAAAAAAACCCAAACCACCCTCACTATTGTGTGTGATTTATGGTGTCAGAGAAGCTAATTAAAAATAATAGGGAGGAAACTGCCCAGAAGAGTATAATTGGAATTGAATCCAAATGGAAATCTCAGTTTTGGCCTTTCATCTACTTTCTCATGAATTTTGGAGCTCTTATTTGAGCATTGTGGGATGAAATTTATTTTATAATATGCCTAAACTACAACACGGAATCCAAAGTCATCTGAGTGTAGGTTAAGTATAGAACTTTTGTAGCGTGTGTATCTACATAATTGCAGCTTTTTCAATGTGTGTTTTTTAACTATTTGAATACTTCTTTTTGAAATTACATACTTAAACCCCCAATTTTACGGTAGTTTTTGTGTTTTATAAGAGCAATCTAAATATTATCTTAAGAAAACTTTCTATTCCTATGTCATTAGCAATAGCTGCTCTTCATGTTCCTTGTTGCAATTCCTGTATAATTTCACTGCTTGTTGTCATTGTAAACCTCTTATGTTCCTCTGCATAAAGTGCAAACAAGTGATTTGTGGGCTGAAAAGAAGACAAGGTTCTACCCTCTTTACTTACAGTTCTAAGAATCTATTTTAGACATTTTATGAACAGAGAAAACTATATTTAACAATGCAAGTAAAACAAACAGAGAAGCTCTCAGGCACGTAGACAGTATACCACAGGTTATAAATATCTGCCTAAGACTTGTTTCAGAAGAGAGAACAGTGTGGACTCCTTTGCAGTTAAACAAGAAAATTCTTGTGGCCAGTGGTAAATAATCCAGCTGGCATTTTGATTAGCTCTAGATGAGAAACTTGCATTCAAGGTTTTTATTGTCATTTATACAAGCTGTCCAAGTGTTTGTGCCACATCCCCATGGAAAACAGAAGATGATGTATATGCAATTTGGTTCTAATGGGTTTGGTACATGTGCTGTCTTAAAAAGGAAAAGAAACATTGAATTAGGTTAGGGTTTAAAAACATATTACTTAATATAAAAAAGCCATTCAGGTTATTCCTCAGTATAGCACAAGGCAATAGAGGGTTTTGCAGTCTGTGGTCTTGCCAATGCTTTCTCCTTTGTTCTAACACTTTGAATCCTTTCACATTCAAAGATTCAGCAAAAATATCCATTAACCTCAAAGCCCTTTCAATTTAGTGGGAGGCCCCCATACTCCTCAGTGCTTTGCTGAGTTTTTGCCCTAGTAAGGTCACTGCTTTGGGTACAACTGCAACCCTTCCATCACACACTCCTCGCTCTCCATTGCTTTTGTAATCCCCTAAAGGAGCCAAACTTCTCTTCTGAAGCCAACCCCAACCAAAGCTTGAATTTTTGTTGGACAGTGGGAGAAAGAGCATGAGAAAGGAAGAGGTAATGGCAAGGTAGCAGCCTAGCCAGCTCTTGTTCCACAGGGTGTACTACAGTCTACAGCAAGCTCTCCTCCCATCACCATTTGGCTTAGTTGACTTTGTGTTGTTATCACCCAGGAGTGCCGTGGAGGGAAGAGGACAGTGGGGAGGGAGGAAAGTTGGATGGGATTTTCTGGGTCATAGTTGTGCTTCTGCCCTTCTTGCCCCAGAAGAGTGAGCAGCATTACTTGTCCACCCTGCCTGGCTGGCAAGTCAGTGCTGTAGCGCAGCTCTGTTTTGTTATAAAGCTGAACTCAGAAAATAACTTTTTTTTCCATACATTCAGGTGATGTTGTAGCAAGTGTGACCTGCAGGCTCCTGAGGACCATATATAATACAGTGTGTTGTCACTTGTCTGTGGGTAAGATAATGCTAAAATGCCTGCTGTGCTCTGAGACAAAACCTGACACTTTTCCCCTTAAGCAGAGTGGGGAGGTAAGAAGGAGTTTAACCTACCAATTTGTGCATCCTCCATATATCCAGAATGTCAGGCCTTCTTACATAAGTGATGCGAGTAATAAAAAACCCCAGGTTTTTGGGTTATGGTGTAAATTGAATTCCATAGCTGCTTTTTCCATACACTCTGAACACAGTCAAACCAGTATCATCTTGCACTGTCTGTATTTGGAAATGCACCAGAATAACTGCCAAGGAGTATCTGAAGCATTCATGCTTATTGGCTCTGAGGCAGTGAGGATTTCACTCTTAAATTGCCACTTTCTTGGTGATGTGGTCAAAAGCTAGCTGGCCTAGTGTGAAGTTTAGAGTATGTCTTCCTAGTCCATCCTAGGACTGACCTGGCTAGCTCTGATCGTTCTCCGAGTTGATGAGAGTTCATGGGAATGCGTTTAGTGTGGTGACTGGCCAAAGCTAATGCCCTGAGGGGGGGGATCATGTGCAGTTGGGTACAGCTTAGGGCATGGCTGAGCACACTTACGCAGAGGGAACTCACCTGTGTGAGCAGTAGATGACATGGATGCATTGTTAGAAACCACAGTGTAGTGTTTGCCCACCAGAAGTGTTAGCCTAGTTGCTTAAAGGGCTTTTTGGCATAATATAGACTGACCCACTTCCATACCTCTTTGAGGCAGTCTGCAAAAGCACTCCAGGTTCTGGTTCTGGAGTAGTAGTCTTTGAGGAACTTGCAGGTTTTCTGCTAAGAGCTGTCTAGTAATAAGGTGTATGTGAGGATGGCATACTTAACTACTGATACTGACTTGAAGCAATTCTAGTGATAACATTAGGAAATGGTGTTCTCTAACTTGGTGTGTGGATGGCTCCAGGAGAACCCTTTGCTATGCTGTGGGATGGAGAAGAGAGTTCAGTTCCTAAGCTGACACGTGATGGTTCTTCATCAAGTGATGCCGTATAATATGTAGATATGCGTCAGAACAGTATGAATTGTGTGTTCTAACCACAATTCTGCGTTGGTGGGTGACTACCTTGTGTCAGTCAGAACTGCTGTGCTTCTTTCCCTAAATCTATAGAAACATGAGGTTAAATACTATCTTGAAATATTTTTGTTGTTTTTTTCAGAACTGTGGATGAGCTGTTATCAACAAACTAAGGTTGGTTTTGTTTTGTTTTGTTTTTTTTTAATAGCTCTGAAGTCCCCAGCAGTGTGTTCAGAATGCAAATTAATCAAGGGTCCTGTGGATAAAATATTGTGTGATCATGTAATTAAAACCACGCATATATGCAGTGGGGCCAAGTTGAAGTTGCATGGGCAGTTCTAATTCTGGTAATTCTTAATTTTGAAGTGCTTGGCTTAGCAATAAAATGCTGTTTTATTGTAGTTCTTGGATGTAATTGAAAATATACTGGGGGATGAACAAGTGAAGTAGGAAACAACACTGGAGATAATTACAAGCAGATCTTCATTTCAAGCAGAGAAGTTAATCTTCCCTTGGGCTCTTGGGCCTGTTTTAACAGGGTAATTAGCCACAGACCCTGTGGCTTTTGACTCCCAGTCCAAGCTCAAACCTCTGTGTCCTAATAAATGAGGACACACGGTTCTCTGACTGGGAGAAGCTGTCAGAGGCACAGGTATTATGCATGTTTGAACCATTGAGAAAGCAGTCAGAGTTCAGCTGGACTCTGCTTACTTCAGCAAAGACATAGGTCCAACTGGTTTCAATGAAACAAAGAACCACTAATGTGATTTAATTCATGTAAACAAATGAATTACGTTAGCCCTCTTTGTTTCTTTTTCCTTTACATTGTCTTTTATTTGCGAAAGTATACAGTCATGGCTGAATTCAGCCTGGCAGAGCTGTAAAACAAATTAATTTAATTTCTCCTTTACCTTTTTCCACACTTTGTTTTTGGGTTGTCACATTCAGCCCTTCTGTTTCCTTTACTCTAGTTAGCTAGGCATTGCCAGAGGTGAGTCACACTTGAATGTCCTTTTGTTATGAATCTGGTGCAAATTATTATTTCTGTCTTCCTCTTGTTCAAAAGCAGATCCTGTCTTCTAGGCACAGGCCCTTGATGTTTTTTCACTTATTCATTTCCTTTGCCTATTAAGGCTCAAACACCCTTCCAGTAGAGTCTCCTTCAGATGACATTTGAGAGGAGATGGGTCTCTGGCCACCATTGCTGCTGTAGAAAGGGAGTTTATGGATTTGCAGTAGCAGGGAAGGGTTCTCAGCTCTGACAGTAGCTTGCTGGCCCATTCCAGATGATCAAATCCAGCCCTTTTTAAAACTGAAATGGCCTAACAAGGGGGGGAGATTTGAATATAGTGGCTCTGGACTAAACTGTTTGATTAGTGGGCCTGATAGCTACAGTCTGTTCTGCCAAGCCCTGCAGAAAAACTCTGAAAAATCTATTGACCTTAGAATACTGGCTCTTTTTTTTCTTTTCAAGAATACTTACAATAAGAAT
>VYZV01031184.1:3496-13850 GCA_013401275.1 Pandion haliaetus | reverse complement strand
CCCAATTTTGCTCGTTTTTGACCCTTTGACTCCCAACTACCCAGCAGCAAAGACAAATGGCTGAATAACCATCCCCTAACCCGCCTTTTCTGTGATAAACTTGTTTGGATTTCCTTGTCTGAATAAAAATCTAAGTGTGGCATGTTTCTAAAAGGAAATATGATAGNCCTGCCATGAAAAGTATCTTCTTGGGGGTTTTTTTGTGTTGGAGGGGTTTTGTTGGGGGGCGGGGGCAGGGGTTGCTAGTCAGTACTGAGTGCCGTTTTACACTTGTTCTAGTCCAGTGCCTACAGCTCCCAGATAGAGTTATAGCAAGCTCCCTAATTAAACTGTCGCTGTCTGCCCTCACTTGACTGCCTTTACAAAGTCATTTAACTAACAGACATTCCTGACTATTAAAGCTACGAGCAGCATGTCTCCAGTACTGGAGATAAAATGAATGAAATTTGTTAATCTCTGCTGACACTTGATCCTAGATTTTGAACTAATGCTGTTGCACCTGAACTTTTTCTTTATTGTAATTACTTCTCATGTTATTATTTCATATAATAAATTGGAGGAAAATTTCAACAGGTATTAAATTATTCAAGTTGATTTATGAAGGCTGAGTGAATATGACATTCATCTTGTGCATTCTTCAAAAGCGCATTTCAGTGGATGTTCAGAGCTGGATTCAAGGATTGCACTAGTAAAATACTACAGTAAGATGAGGTATTTCCTTCAACTGAATGGAATGCCATTTTTAAGTCTATACCCTTTTAATAGTGAAGGTAAATGTTACCTTTGTGATTTTTATCCACTCTTAATTTAAACAAATACTTTGAAAATTTAATACGTTTTCAAATAGCACATCAAAAGAATTGCATGCCATTGGTAAAACTAAGAGAGCTCAAATTAGAGTATAATTCAGTTTTGTTTGAGGGAACAAACATTTTTAAAAAGAGATTTGTAGTTTATTTTCCATCTCCTGTATTTGTTCTGTGTCCTTTTTCTGTGATTCATAGAGTTGAAGGCCAGAAGGGACCATTAGATCATCTAGTTTGACCTCCTGTATATCATAAGGCATTACATTTCACTTGGCTGTCCCTGTATTGAGTCCAGTGATTTGTCTTTGGGTTTAAATTCATCCTTCAGAATGGTGTCCATTGGTCTAAGGACAATGGGAAATGGAGAATCTACTGCTTCTGTGGAACTTAATTCAATTGTTAATCAGCCTCACAATTTGAAAGTTCTGTTTTCTCTTTGAATGCTTGGCTTCAGCAATCTTTAAGTCTCTAGTCCTTACTGTAATTATTTCTGCTAGACAGGAAAAAAAACCCCCACATTAGTGTCCAATACTTTCTGTCTACAGAAGTACATATAAACAGCAGTCATTTCACTTCTCTCTCTTGTTTCTGAACAGCTTGGCAGGCTGAGATCTGTAAGGGTATTTATCTCACATAGTAAGGTTACATTCAGAGCTGCTGTCTTGCGTTCAAGAAGCTGCATACACAAAAATGTGATGTTAGCTCAAGGCTCTGCACCACCTTCTGTTGCATACTTTTAGGTCTGTACTCCCAGTATTGCAAAGTTTCTATGGGATGTTAGTGTTTATCATCAAAAAGTGAACAGCAAGCCAAAAAAAAAAAAAATCTTCCTGCTCTTTAGGGACTCTTGGATAACTAGTTATATGGTTCATTTTAAAAGCTTATACTTAACAGGTGATGATTTATAATGCTTTTGATTCCCGGTGAACTTTTAAAAGTACATCACCATCTTCATCACTAGGTTGTGCTCCTTATTTCCAGGTCTGAGAGAGGTGTGTTTTGAACATTTCCAACTTTTCTATATAGCATACTAATAAGGATATAAATACTACGAGGCCCAATTGACCCTAGGAGCTCTATTTCAGCATATTTTTTTCTTGCAGGGTTTGAAGGAAGATGTTTTCTTAAAACACCTAAACACACTCTCTCTCTTCCACCCTAGAGATACTTTCTTTAACTTCTGCTAAAAGCAAGTAATAATGTCACTACAGCCTGACACTGCAATTTGTTGAGCTAAATCAATGGATGTGATTTCCAAACTCGCGACATTTGGGTGATGATATATCTGGTTATCATAGCTGGTTAAAGATCATTTATTTTCTGTGAAAAGGGTTTTTAAAAAAAGTTCAGGCTGGGTTCCTTTCCAGATAGATTGGTAGTAGAAGTATTATTACGTTGTTTCTAAGTGATACCCAAAAGCTGTAGTATAAACTTCCTTATATAAAAGAATATTTTTAAGCTTGGTTTTAAAGGCTTCTTGCATCTGCTGGATGAAACAGTACTGTGATTATTTTTTAATCCTGGAGGTAGTGGATAACCGTGAATTAGCTGATTCACATCTTTTGTGCATAGACTAGTAGTTTATCTGATGCAGTTTATTTTGCTTTATAAAATTGTTCATTGTTTTTCTGTTCACAAATACTATTCCTACCACATATAAATAGGGTTCTAGAGAATTCTAGAGAATTTCTGCTGATTGCTAGGTATTATCTGCCCTCTGGTTTTAGGGTTTGTCCTTTAAAGCTAACAGCAGCCAACAAAAATAATGTCTGTTTTCTTTTTTAGTAGAACTTTGCTCATATAGGATTGGATTTCTTGAAATAGATGGGTCATGACCAATTTGAATTCTGTTTGTGCCAGAAAAAGCTTGGATATGGCTCTTTTCTTCTGTTATATTTTTGCAAGATAAATTAATACTGAACTTAAGAGTGACTCAGCAAAAAGCAATGTGCCTTTCTATACAATATGCAGTAGAAGAGACTTACATCTCCAGGAAGGTCTCAAAATCTTTCACCTTGTCATAATAGTTTCTTAATTCCTCACATTTTTTAATGCCTATGAATTTGCATCCCCAGTGCAAGTTTTGTGTCCTCATTGTGCCCACCAAAGCAGTGGTCTTCCAGTTGAATGATGTGGGGCTGCAAAAGTAAAGGGCAGTGAGTTTAGTAGGGTGTATTCCAAAATCCGTACTGTTTATTATTCAAAGAAATAAACTATCAGTTTGTTTTGCCTAGTTGGTGCAAAGTCTGTCTTATGTTGTGTAGAATTTCCTCTGTTTTAAGCAGATACTGTAGCCAGATCTTTAGCGCAATTCACAGAAATAGAATGCTCTGCAAATTAGCGTGCGCACCACCAAAATACGGGACAGCAGTGGCAACAGCCAGAGACAGACAAAGGAGAAAATATATGTATCCTTATTTACAAATCTAAAGAAACTATGTATCTGCATAACTAATAATCCAAGCCTCTATGTAGTAAGCAATCTTTTCTAAAAGCAAGAAATACTTAAAAGCAGGAAATACTTAACTAGCATTTGAGTATAGAAGAGAGTAAACAGTTATCTGCCAGTCATAAGTTTACATTTATTTCCTCAATGTTATTTCTATGTTGAGCTAATATTCCTACCACATCCTTCCTCTGCCTCCCCTTTCCTATTTTGGCCTTTTACTCATATCATTATAATCTATCATTGTAATCAAAAAGAATAAATTCTTTGAAAACTGATTCTTTGGTTCAGATACATGCATTTTTACCCTCAAATTCTACAGCATTCAACATTTGACAAAATCCATATGGAAGTATAGTGGACTCCAGTCCCGTGCTGTTCTACCACTGCAGCTATCCAATGAAAATGCATTCCACAGCTGCCAGGACAAAACTTTGCAGTAAGCCAGCCATTGCATCCCACTTGGAGCACTGTTTCCACACTGCCCCTGCCCTGAGCCTGATGGGCCAAAGTTAACAGCACGAGTGTTAATCACTGAATAATACACAGTTCCATGCTTTGGTAGCACTTTATTCTAAGGCAAAATTTTTCACTGCCTCAGGTCATGATTCGTGCTCTATGCCATGAGAAGTTTGGAAAAAAAAAAAACCAACTGGTCTTTTGGTATTCAGAAGACTTAAGATTATGTGGGTTGAATTTTTTTACTGTGTTAAGTAAAGAGCAGTGGGTGTGGAGATAAAAGTATGTAGCACCATGTTTTGAAAAAAAACAGTGGATGTTCCCAATGGTATATTCTCAAGACATAAGTATGGGCTAGCAGAATCATCTTTCAGTTGCTTACTTGTCAATTATACAATTTTGGAAGGGTATTTTGCATATTATGGTGTAGTCACTATTTTGGTTTGGGGGTTTTTTTAACCTGTTGGTCTTCACTTAATATTTGCAACAACTTTTGTATCAAGTTCAGTGTTCGAAGGTAGCTGGAATCTATTTCAAGAGTATAAAAATATGTATAGGGCAGGTTTTTCTCTCAGCTTTTTTAGGGGTCTGTATTTAAAACCAGACCAGCCAACCAAAACAAGCAAAAAGGCTGCCACCCTCTGTCATTTCTTAAACTACATTAAAAATAAAATCATGCCACAAGATCTGCAAAAGAAAGCACTGCTTAAAGCAGGTGGCAGGAACACAGGGGATTTACTACATTACTGTAAAAGGTACAGTGGATAGTCCCCTGTGTGGCTGCCGAAGTGTACTAGTCTTTGTGTGTGTCTCAGGAGAAAGGGGTGGAAGTGTGGAGTGAAATTTTTTTGTAGATACTTATTGCACTGAAAAGCTGAATTTTTTCTTGCAGTCCTTTAAATGGTCATCTACCTGCAAAGTTAGATGACCTCTTGGGTCTTTCACTCCATTTTCCTATAGAGAGGCTGCTGCAGTGAGCTCCATAGGTTTGAAAACACAATTCACAAAAATACCAGAAAAATAATTTGTTAATATGTTTTCTGGTTCAAATAATAAAATAAATAAAAAAAGAACATCTATGATGAGGAGAAGCAAGATTTAATTAAAAGACAATAAGTGGAAAAAAAAAAAAAAAAAGAAAAAAAGCGTCCATATTTTGTGAGAGGGAGAGCAAATCAGAAAATTCCTGAAGTAAAGCAAAAAATACAGTTAACTTCTATATGTAGGACTTGGGTAGGAATACAAATACTTCTGTTTGGGACAGGAGTTCTTTCACCTGTGAATTCATGCCAACAGTAACATTTCGCAATAAAATCCAAAGCTAACTTCATATACGTCCTTAATGTCATCATAGATCTTCACCCAAGAAACCTTGAACCCAGAATAACCTTAGAATACAATAAATGAAACTATCTGAATTTCAATACCTCATAAAGTATTTCTGATGAGTCGTACTTGCTTGTAAATATTTGCATTCAATCTTTCAGAACTGTCTTCAGGACACCAATTCTGTACTGGGATTGCTAATATGGCATGGAGGCCTTTCGGTGCTTTTATTAAGGCCCAGAAGGCCTTAATCAGCAGATCCAGGAGGAGGATTGCGTGCACATACATCTGTCTTGTGTAGTCCCTATTCTAGCATAACAGAAACCCTAAGTTATAAATCACATTATTTCTTCCCAGACTACATTAGTAGCTTGATGTCATGTTACTCGCAGAGTAACCCTTCTTCCAGTTTTGGCTTTGGTCGTATTGCTGCCATAGTTTTTGCATGTGGAAAAGAGAATGCCAATACTTAGCAATAAGTATATGCAAGAATTAGTAATATAAGCTTGTAATACTTGCACGTAAACTTTGACAACCATTCTATGATTTTTTGGTTCTGCAAAGCATCAGATGCTAATCTGTGTTTTAGTAGGCAGGTTGCGTCCTACTTAATAAGTTTCAGGGCTGAGCATTAAAATGTAAGAATAATGGACTTTTTTTGTGCACTAAAACAGGGCTGTTACCTACTATCAAGTGCAGTCTTCTGAATTCAGCTAAATTTGTCTGGTTTTGAGGTATTGATGAAAATTGTCATGCGTTCTAAAGAATTTTCCTTAGTAGGTTTATTTTAAAAGATAGTGACTGTAATCCTTGGTTTAAATGTGAGGTACTCTATAGCAATTGATTTTTATAATTCTTCTTTTATAAAAGTGCTTGAAAGGGAAAAAATGTCTGATTCACCTCTGTGTGAGTTATTATATTTGGGTTCTGTCCTGTAAACTTAATAAGGTTGACTAATCTGGAACTATTTTTGAGATACCTGTACCCTTATTCATAGAGCATTAAGATTTCTTGTTTGTGGCATGTCCTTCTTGGTTTAAATGGTACGCAGCCAGTTTTTGCAGGCTGTTTTGTTCCCAGTGAAGTCAGTGGCAAAAATTCTTTGACTCTTGTGGAAGTAGATAGTCCATCATGTAAAAGTTTAAACATGGAGATAAGATTGAAGGAGTGTTAAATTGATGGAGTAGATATCTTTTTATATCAATGTCATATTATGCTAGTTTATCAAATGCGTATTTGAGAAGGATGCAAATTTAAAAAAGAAATGTAACTATTAGGTAGAACTACCTAGCTTTATCAAGGGAATAGATACCTTGGTTCTTGGAGGTTTTTTAACTACTGTAAGCTATTCTGGAAATATGTTAATTAAAATTTACTGAATGTTAGAGCATACATAATATTTCTAGAAGGTAATGATATATTTGCATATAGTAAACTTCTGTGAAAAATAGTATAAAGTCCCTCTTTTGGAAGCTAATTGACATAATTTTGATGTTAGCACATTTGGTAAGAGTGAAGATTCATTTCATGGATTCTAAAATAGTCATGAGGTCTTAGTAAAAATATTCCCTTTATTAGCACTTCTGTAAAGTTGAATACATTTTATTACTTTGTCTATGTGGTAAATATTTTCTGTATAACCATCAGGCTCAGATAGGACAGATGGGTATTTTCCCTCATGGAGATTTTAATCTTCGTAGGTCTGCAAGCTAAAATAGATCTTGGTGTAACTTTGTTCTGTGGGTGTCCACAATACACGTAATTCTGTTAATTTTAAAATTCTGTTGCTTTAAATCTGCAGCTCTCTTATTTCGTCTGTGTAAATAAAGCTCCTCCTGCAAGCCAGCCAGGAAAACATATGATACCATTTGCGATTGCAGAATGCGGCATGCTGTTCTTCTGTAATTATAATGGCCTGAGCAGTGAGGGGTTGGTTAGCCTTCCTTAACAATCATTAATCTATCGAGTCTTAGTTACAGTGGCCCATCTTGGAGAACAGCAGTCCTTGGCGTGAGGCACCTTGGGCTGCGAGTTTGTTTTGAGCAAGGGATAGCCTTGTTTGTTACATGCTGCTGCTCGCTGGTCCCTCAGGAGTCTGGGAAGAGGTTTTTTCCCTGTCTTGATTGCTGCTTGCCCTCTCCCTCACTCTCTAGCTTGTCCCTTTATTTCTCCTTGTTGTGAAAGTTTCTTTCTGTGTGACTGGGAGTCTGTTTAGCAGACCATATTGCAAGTGAAGGTGCATCGTTTGTTGCCTGATTTTGGCAACGCTGGGCAGTCAGCTGGGATGTAATTAAGACTCTGAGAACAGGCTGTCTTCTCCACAGGAAGGGCATGTTAGATGTTGCTGGGATTTGGGGCTGTCAGTTTGGCCAAGGCTGGAAACGGAGAGCTAGGGACAGTGATCTTTTCTTTCATTTATAATCCCTTTATGTACAGTGTATGCACTTGGCAAAGTTTACATATAACCTAGTGGCTGGAGCTTACAAGCCAGTGCAGCTAAATTAGCATATGTTACATGTATATTTTAGTAATATTTTAAAGCAAGTGCAAATTTCCAAAGTGAATTATGCATGTATGACAGAAATAGGGTTGTGTTGCATTGGGTGTCAAATCCCACAACTTTTTGTCAAGACCGTGGATTTTACATTAAAAAGGCAGAGAGACTAAACGAGGTAAAACAGTTTTAATTTTTAACAGTTTGGTCCAACCCAAGGAACTGCTCTCTGACAGTTATAACTGACATTTGAATAATTGGATTAATTCAGAGAGGAGTAAATCCTGTATTGATGGCTGTGCTTGTTCTATATATTTTTTTAACTTAGGCATGGAGCTGAATGGTTTAATTATTTAAAGGGCACTTCGTGCAATATAAAATACTGCTGTTTTGAAACTTTGGTCTAAATTGAAGGAGGAAAAATATTTGTGTTATTTCATTCCTTATATTTAAAGGCTTAAGGAAAAAAATTCTAAAACTTAGTGTTTTGTGCTTTTTAAGCCAATGTAAAGAAAAACTGGGAGAGTTGGAAACTATCATTTGTGGCTCAAAGCACCAGAAATGGAGATGAGCATAATTTCCTCAAGTAGATTCCAATCTTTTCTTGCAGAAGTGTAAACCCTCAGCAATAATCACATTACTCAGCATTGACTGAATATTCTGCAATTGCAATTGCGAGAAGGATCTTTTCCAGTTTTCTTAAACCAATATTAAACTCTTCTTTTATTCAGACCCTTTTTTTTTTCCATAAGAAAATCCGTATTTACAAAAGTAAATGGTTCTACTGTGCTGAAAACCAAGGGTAGGAAGGCTAACTATTGTCAGAGACAGTTTAGAACACCGGTTTGGTTCTGGCTGTTTACCCAGCAGGACATTAATAGTATTAACACTCAAGGAGAAAGTGTTGATTCACAGCTTACAATGTTAACACGCTGTAAGTGAAGTATGAAACACGCCTTATGAAATGCTACGTGCATCTATGGATCCATGTATGATTTTAGACAAGTAGAAGTGCTTTTTTAAAGGATTATTAAGTCTGTCTTGGGTTTGCCTGTTTATTGAAATCTTTTTATGTTGCAAAACAAGCAAATGACATCTTTCCTAAGCATTCCTACCTGCCACACTACCTTTACATATTACATCATCATAAATTCTGCTAAGGTAATTTTGTTTCCAAAAAGGTTTGTTTCAACAGATTTTTGTATAAAGAACCAAGTGAAATCTGAAAGTGTGTGAATGAATTCTAAATTTGTATGATTAGATGACAAGGAAACATATTCTTTAGGTTAATTTTGTACTTTGTTATCCTAAGGAGTTTCTGTACAGTCCTGAAATGTTTTATCATTTGCTTTGCAAACATGGCAGTTCAGCTTTCCTGTATCCAGACTAGCATTCCTTTGGGAATTCTCAAAGCCTTTTAAAATTATGGGGGGTTTGGTGTTGGTTTTGTTTTGGTTTGGGATGTTGTTTTTTTTTCTGGAGCAGTCTAAGGAAGTCCCAGGAGTGAAGTTGCCATCTGTCCTCTATATTAAAAGAATCTTCTATATTATATACCTGATGTTCTTGTCCCAGAGATAAATGTTGATAATTAAAAGGACAGCATTTGTCCTTTATTCTGAATAAAAATTCTTTCTTTTAAACAGTTAGAAAACTTACGAACAATTTCTAGCTTCTTTAAGCTATTTTCTAGTCTGTCCCCCCCGTTTTTTTTTTTTATTCCAGAGTCTTGATAAGTATTGGCAAGTAAATTGAATAGGTTATTAATCTAAGCATGTGCACATATGAATTAAGGAAGGCTTCAGCAAGGCTGAATATGGTAGAGTTGTAGATAAACTATTGTTATAGGTAAGTCTGTCTCGTGGTATAGAGGAGGGAAGGCAACAGGTTGAGAATGAGAGATTTACTTCAGCCAGACACCTATTCTGGGATTGTTTCCTCCATAAAAATTGTAAGTTAGAGACTCCAGCTTCCCCCTTCAGGAAAGCAACCTACTTCATTGTATGAACTTCCTTCCCCAACACACATTTGCCCAGGAACAATTCTGCATCTTTACACTTCAGCTGTAGCTCATTAGTTTCTATAGTTGCTCCCAGTGGTCCCTCCGTTCAGTGAGTATCACAGTGCATGCATGGTCTGAATACCAAGTACCTATATTCTGAATATCATATTTATGCAAGTCAAGATTAATAATTTGTAAGTAGTGTCCTTGTTTGCTGTTTTAATACTATCTCCATTTGTGGTTTTAATACAATAATGTAAAGAAGAATGTGTCTTATCAACAAGAAGAGCGGAAAAAAGAGTGCTGAGATGCTGCTCTAATCATCTATTGTGCTCCTCTCCTTCCCCCATGGTAAGCAGCACCATGCCAGGTCAGACCAAAGATCTTTCTAGCTCAGCGTCATACAATGCTGGACAACAGCAGATAGCAAAAGAAAAAAAAAAAAATTAGACTAAGGGAAGTATATAGTTATCTCTCTCTTGGGATATTGATCTAGCCCCAGTAATTTGTGGCTAACAGAATTTCTGATGTAAAGGCGGTATCTTTGCACTTAATGCTGCTGCAGAGATACTTATTTTCTGTGAATTTATACAATCATTTTTGACTTATGTAGACTTTTAATAGCCTCAGTATTCTGTTCTAAGCAGTTGTACCACATACTAAAGATTATGACCCCACCCCACCTCACCCACCCCACCCCCAAAAAACCCAAAACAAAACACCCAGACCAAAAATACCACCAAACCAAAAATACTATTTTCATTAGCAAATAGTGAAAAGTAATTCCCTAGGTAAGTTTGGGGTTTGGGTTTTTTTTTTTTTTG
>VYZV01031180.1:7089-20427 GCA_013401275.1 Pandion haliaetus | reverse complement strand
CTAAATTCTCATTCAGTTATAATAGGTGTGTATCTTTGGATCAACCATCATAAAATACTTACTGGAATACCAGAATAGAAATAATGCTGTTAAATATGTCTGATGTTACTCTGTCTTGCCATACACTCTGGTATGTATGTATGTGGCCTAAAATAGTATGTGACTGATCATATCTTCCCAAGAAAATTAACAGATTCCAATTTTAATGACACTGTTGAAGACCGTAAGATGTACAATGTATGGTTACATCATGGTTTTGGTACAGCCTTGCTAGTCCTGTTTCTTTCATCCTCAAAGATGTTAATTTTATTTCCTAATTTATTTGTGTGCATTTATCTGTTAGTGTCCGGTTAGTTTTTGTTTATAAGCCTTTCTCTGAAGAAGTTTTATTTCTTTTTGCTGAAGACTTCGTTTCCAGGGAAAATAGGCATATATTTATGGAAAAGGGTAAAGCTGTAGACTAGTTTGAAGTCGCTCTTTCTGTCCAGAAATATGAAACACAATTAGTTTTTAAATTATAAAGGAGTATGTTATCTGTAAATGAGACTTCATAGGATTTAAAAAAAAAATCTGTACTTCTGTTTCTGTACATCATAATTCATCTTAAAGAAAATATGTAGTTATTTACTTGCTAAACTAATTTGCAAAAATACATGCTTACTATGGATTATACATCCCTTGCTCTGTCTTACCACCAAAACTCATCCTTTTATGTAAGTGTGCTTGTATATAGTAATGAAAAAATTTGTGGCCTACATACATTAAAAAAATAGATCTTCTCTTGGTCTGTGCTCTCAGTCTCCAGTTCAAAAGGAAAAGATTTGTTCAGCCCTTTTGCCATGCTGTGACTTTGCCTTTTTCTGAAGTGGCAAAAAGCAAGCCAAAATTAAACTAGGAATGACAGGGGAGGAAGAGCATTACCAGCAGCCCTATGAGGGAGTGATGGACATGGTTGACAAGCAAAGGGCCTGGAGTGATCTGACAGAAAAATCTCAAAATCACAAAATCAACAAAAAGGTGCTGAAGTGGACCCACCTCTAGCATTTGCATGTATGCAAGGAAATGCCTACAAGGCACTGTTATGGAGAAAACGCCAAAACTCTTTCTGAGAAATCAGCGTGCTTTGATGCCTCTGTGAACTGCATGTACCCTAGTGCATACAGCACGGGAATAAACATGGTAAGTTAGAGACAGCAGGGCTATGATCTTGCTAGAATCGTGGAGACATGGTGAGATGGCTGACAACCGGAATGTTGCAATGGATACAGGCTTTTTAGGAAAGACGGACCAGAAAGACAAGGAGGTGAAGTTGCCCTTTATGTAAAAGAACAGCTGGAATGCATGGAGTTCTGCCTGGGGATGGATGATGAGCCAACTGAGATCTTACAGTGAGGGTTAAAGAGCAAACCAATATGGATGCCATTGCAGTGGGTGTCTGCTGTAGGACACCTGACCAAGAAGAACAAGTAGATGAGGCCTTCTACAGATAGCCAGAAGCAGCATCATGTTCGCAGACTCTGGTCTTCATGGGGGACTTCAGCCACCCCAATATCTGCTGGAGGGACAACACAGCAGGACACAAGCTATCCAGGAGATTCCTGGATTGCATCAATGACAACTTCCTGACTCAAGTGATAGAGGAACCAACAAGGACAGGTACTCTGGTGGACCTCATACTCACAAACAAAGAGGGGTTCATTGGGGATGTGAAGGTTGAAGACAGCTTTGGCTGCTGTGACCATGAGATAGTAGAGTCCAGGATCGTGAAAGGAAGAGGGGCAAAAAGGAAGCTCACAGCCCTGGACTTCAGGACAAAAATTAGGCCTCCTCAAAGATCTGCCTGGTGGAGTTCCATGGGATAAGGCCCTGCATGGAAAGGGGGCCCAAGAAACCTGGTCACTATTCACAGATCACCTCCTCCAAGCTCAAGTGTAGTCCATCCCAATGAATAGGAAGTCAGGCAAAAATACCAGGAAGCCTGCATGGATGAACAACAAGCTCCTGGCAAAACTCAACACAAAAAAGAAGTATATAGAAAGTGGAAGTGGGGACAGATAACCTGGGAGGAATAGAGACAGTATCCAAGCATGTAGGGATGGGGTTAGGAAAGCCAAAGTGCAATTGGCATTGAAACTGGAATCCCTGGCAAGGGGTATCAAAGGCAACAAGATGAGCTTCTATAAATATATAGGTGACAAAAGGATGACTGGGGCAAACGCAGGCCCATTGTTGAATGAGGCAGGGGCACAGGACATGGAAAAGGTTGAGATACTGAACAGCTTCTTTGCCTCAATATTTACTAGCAAGACGGACCTTCAGGAATCCCAGGCCCCAGAGACTGGTGGAAGGTCTGGAGCAAGAAAGGTACCCTTAGTGGAAGAGGATCAGGTCAGGGAATACCTAAGCAAACTAGCAAACTTCCCACAAAACTGGGAAGAGTGGCTTGTACAACAGAATTGTGCTGCCATCCAGAGGGACCTCAACAGTCTGGAGAAATGTGCTGACAGGAACCTAATGAAGTTCAACAAGGGGAAGTGCAAAGTCCTGCACCTGGGGAAGAACAACCCCATGCACCAGTACAGGCTGGCGCCCAACCGACTGGAAAGCAGCTTTGCAGAAAAGGACCTGGGCATTCAGGTGGACAACAGGGTGAACATGAGCCACCAGTGTGCCCTTGCTGCAAAGAAGAGCAACAGCGTCTTGGGTTGATTCAGGAGGAGTGTTGTCAGCAGGTTGAGGGAGGGAAGAGCAAGAGCATCTTGGGCTGCATTAGGACAAGTGTTGTCAGCAGGTTGAGGGAGGTGATTCTTCCTCTCTACTCAGCACTGGTGAGGCCACACCTGGAGTATTTTGTCCAGTCGTGAGCACATTACATTACGACACAGAGACATGGACATACTGGAGAGAGTCTGGCAAAGGGCTGTGAAGGTGATGAAGGGACTGGAGCATCTCTCATATCTAGGAGAGCTGGGGCTGCTCTGCCTGGAGAAGAGAAGATGCATGGGGATCTTACCAATGTCTATAAATACCTGAAGGGAGAGTGTAAAAAAGATGGAGCCAGGCTCTTTTCAGTGGTGCCCAGTGACAGGACCAGGGGCATGGGCACACACTGAAACACAGGAGGTTCCCTCTGAAGATCAGGAAACACTTTCACTGTGAGGGTGACTGAGCACTGGCACAGGTTGCCCAAGAGGTTGTGGAGTCTCCATTCTTGGGGATATTCAAAAGCTGTCTGGACATGGTCCTGGGCAGCTGGCTCTAGGTGGCCCTGCTTGAACCAGGGGCATTGGATAAGGTGACCTCCAGAGAACCCTTCCAACGTCAACCATTCTGTGAGCTTTATCTACAAGGGGGACGGAGAGTGGGGAGGACAAAAAATAGTTCTTCCTTTGCATTTAATATTGAAATGGGTATTTTCATCACAAGTTTGGAAGGTAGAGCTAACATCTGTTTCCAGAAGATCAAGAAAAAATAGATGCTTTTGGTAGCCTCCTAATTTTTTCCACAAAACTAGAGGCTTTGAATGCAAACCCTTTAGGAAGAAAAGAGTTCTTTGTAGCATATTCTTCTAAAAACTTCTGCAAAAGTATTACTGGCAGAATAGAAAGAGGTATTCTTGTATGATAATACAGAAAAATGTTTGGCATTACTTGAAAGGAGTAATTATTTAAACATATGTCTGAAAAACTGGCATTGAAGTCTCAAGATATTTCTGTGAAGTTCCAAGAAAAGAAAAAAAATCTCCCTCTAAACAAATACATAAATGAACCTTGTCTGCTCCTTCTTTATCTCTATGAAAGCAAAAAGACTATCTTAAAAGTTGCAAAGTTGCATTCTCTATTTTAAAAATTATTTTTCAGTAGTATTGTGGCTTTCCCCAGCATAGCAGCCTTCAATTAAAGGTTCCTTCGGCCATAACAATTGAAATGAACAGATCTCCTTGGAAAGGAATATACACTCTAAAAATCTAATGAACTAATAGTTTGGTATTTTTAACATGGGGGGTACCAAAAGCAACTTTTGCTATCTGTTGCTGCTTTTTTATCTAGTAAGAAGATATTTTGACATTTTTAATATCTTCAGTGTTGAAAAGTCTTTATTTTTGCAATGTTTTGTGTTGTCTCAGAGGCAGCCATAAATTCTCACACTCATTATTCCAAAATATTAACATTTGTGTGACCTTTCATGAATATAGATTCTAAAAATCCAGAAAAGAACAATTAATCTAAACTGAAATCAGCAGCCTTTTTGTCTGAGAAACAAATTCTTTTATTTCTCTAACAGCAGGTTGTTGCTCAGTGTTTCTTGCCAAGCTAAAAAATCATCATAAATGCCAGTTAAAACTGAACTTCCTAAGTCAATCTGTAAGTTTTCTGGTTTTAGTTCAGACACGTTCTTTTCGTAGTTATTCACTTTGACAGTGCAGAAGTTTTTCTACTGTTATTTTGTCAAATCATTTCACAGTTTTATAATTCACTTGTAAATAAAATTGTAAACACTGTAAGGTTGAGTCTTTTTGGTGATGTTGTAACCAGTAAATAATTTTGGCCAATACAAGGTAACATTTTCCCTCTCCCTATGATTTTCACATCTCTTGTGCAAAAGCAGCTCCCTGATAATGACACCTGTAGGTAGTGAAAGTAGTTCTTAATTTGAGTCCAAAATACCTACCATTTAGCTTAGCACTGTATTGCTTTTTTTCTCAAAGGCCACTTGGCCAAGACAGTTTTATTCCCGAAAATGTTACTCTGATTTACAAGGTGCCATTTGTACTTCTCTGGTCTCATTTTTTAGTGCCTAATTGGAGGCAGTCTAACGGGGCCAGATTTCACAGGAGGGATGCACTCAAATTTCTTTTTCAAATACTCATCATTACTCATCTTTATATCTCAAATTAGGGATAGCTGTAGAATAAAAATGTTTTGTTGCATGAATGATTTTATTTTAACAGAATTAAAGCAACTAAGTGTTTAAGAAAAGCTGTCTATGAGGAATTTGTCCGCTTTCAGGTGCTGTATTGATATTCTAAGTACTTTGGAAGTTTTGGCTGTCCTATTATGTTTCTTTTACTGTAGTCTACTGCTATTAGGTTTTAACTATTGTTTTAATATTAGTGTAAGTCAAAAAAAGAGGATCAACCAATAAAGCATGATTTTGGTTACAACAGTATTCTGAACAGCCTATTTACTTTGAAGCTGAAAACCACTTGACTTAATTGCAGCTTTAACTAAGAAAAAAACAATGAACACACATATTCCTTCTAAAAATATATATTACTCTTTTCTCTTAGAGGGCAAACCAGAGAAATTTTCAATTGGTCTTTTGGAGCTTCCTTTTCGAGTTGGAGTACCTTTTAATATTCCTTTGGAATTGCAGGATGAATTTGGTCATGCAACACAGCTGACAACTGCCATGAAACCAATTCTTGAAGCGAGGTAATTTGACCATCTCATTTTTTTTTATTTTTTTTTTTTGTCCTTTCTTCATGTGACATTAATGTAGTAATTCTTTGGGGTTTGTGTGAGTGATATACTGGATACTTTTCATATAAATTAACTGGCATTTTGCTTTTATTTCCATAAGAATATCTGAAAGTATCTTGTATATTAAAACACAGTGTTTATTTTTTAAATTGATTCTGTGTTGTTTTCTATGTATTTTTCTAGTGGATTGACATTGCAGTATGGAGAAGTAACTGCAGGAACAAAGTGCATCATTAAGGGTGTCACTGCTAAAGGCTGTATAAATAGTTGCCAGGGCAAGGTAGGCTAATGAATTTAAACTTGAAGTAACATATTTAAAAAAAAAAAACAACCACAGCAAATAATTTTTGTGTAAAATACAACACATAGTGTTATCTAAGTTTGGTCTACACTAATGACTACTGGTATTTCTTGGGATATTTTGAAATTATCTCTTATGGCTCTACCTGCAGCAATTTGTCTTTCCCACAGCTGCACTCTGTTAGCTGATGGGACTGGCGCTGGAGGCACTGAGCAACACGTGGGTGCGTGGTAGAGTATACTTAGCATGCTAAATCAGCTGTTTCAGTTTAAACTTGTGCTGAAACTGGTTTAAGCCAAATCATCCTGGTGACTTTTGCACTGAAATAGCATAGGGAGTACTAAAATCCTTCATTCTTGTAGTTGAGATGATAAGGGGTAATAGTTAATATGAGTCGTAACTACTTGAGCTTCTCTAGACATTTCGAAAATGCTGTTTCCACTTCTGTAGCAAATATGTGTCATCCTAATCCAACCTGTTCCTGATGGATTCTCAGCACCTAGTCAAGCTGCTAATTTACTGTAAAAACAAAAACATATGTTACATGCTAAAAAGATTTCTTTCATAAAACAGATCTTAATGCTTCTGATAAATATAGATTTGAAGATTGAAAAAAAAATATTAAAATCATGTAGATGGCATATTTACACAGGTAAATATGGGTATTCTACCCAGGTCCTAATCCTTTCATTTAGTCTTGCGGCCTAGCGTAGTAAAGACAAAGCTAGGAACTGAGGTAGCTGAAGATACCTCATTATACTGTTAATATTGTTAGAAAAAAGCAAATAATTTTGCTGGTGGAAAGGTGTGTAAAGAGACAAAGGAGCATATACCTGCTTATTGAAAACTGGAGAGTGTTGAATGTAATAGATTTTGTAGGTAAAGCTCAGGATTTAAGGTGAAGGGCAAGAATAATGACAGAGGATGGAGGTGGATTATGGAGAATAAAGTGTGTAGGAGCAAAAGTGCCAGGCTGTGGCAAGACATAAATTTGGTGCGAGGCTTGACCAAGAGTCATTTAAGGAACTTGCAGTACAGAAATAATACCATACCATAATAACGGAAAAGAAGGGCTGTTATTTTCTCACTTTGTTTAATTGCATAAAATGTTGGAGGCAATAAAGGAAGCGGCACTGAAAGTAGTGCTTCTAATTTATATGAAAAAAGGATTGTTTAAGATGGTAATGAAAAACAATGGCAAAAAGCAGGATGGTGGGACAACAGACTAAAACCAACAGATAATCTTAAAGCATAACTACGGTATAATTTTGAGTGCTTAATTTAAAATAAGCAGAAAACAACATAGGAGAAATTTTCAGTGCCTTAAAAGTTGATTTTGAAATGGTAGAAGAACAGCTAAAATATCTCTGAGAAACAGCTAGTAATAGGATTCTGGAATGAATTTAGAAGGATAAAGTGAATGAAAGAACAAAAAGGAAGAAATGGAGAGCATGGAAAAAATTAAAGTTAATGTTTTTTGGAGAAAGGATTAAGGAAAAAAATGTCGAAGGAATAATCCTGCCAAACGGAGAGGAGAAACTTGATTAAGACAGGAAATACAGAATATCACAGTAGCCAATGAAGGAAGCACTGATAGAGAAGAAAGAGAAAGCAGACTTCATTTATTTCTGTAGTCACTGATTTAGTTCCACCCAAACCAGTCAAGACAGAAGGAAGTATGTTTTGATCGTGGGTGGAATCAAAGAGAAAATTTTAAGACAAATGTGTAAGCAGTATCAAGAACACTGCTGCCTTACAGGATTTTGAATACACTCAGGAGAAGGGTGAAGAAGGGAGTTTAAAAAAGGAAAATAATATTTCTTTATTCTTCTTTTCATTTTAAAGTACTGCAGTATACATAGCAGCAGACTTGAAAGCAAAAGGAAAGTAGATAAAAGGATCATGAAGGATAAGGAAAAAGAATTTCCCTAGAGGACACAGACGTTGAAAGATTAAAAGGAATTAAGTTAAAAGATTTAAACTGGTTAATTAGAGGCAGAAAATAGTGCAGTATTAAGAAGAGAGTATTAAGTAAAAAATTAGTATTGCAGAAAAGGGGTTGAAACTAAAAGAGGAGGAGCATAGGAGTGTCCAGTGTATGAATACAAAGCTTGATGGAATGAACTACTGAAGGATTCAACTTACTAACATTAAACAGCAGCTACCAGCTATACTGGTTTCCTGTGGTTTTATTTCCTACCTTATTTTTCCCTCCTTTCCCCCCCTTTTTTTTTGTCTTTTTTTTGCTAGTCCCCCAACATGAAACTGTCCAGTATATTCCCATTTTCTTGTGATTCACTATTTGGTTTAATGGGGCTCCAGCTGATATGTGCTGCTTGGCTTGCAGGGAGACCAGTATGGTTGGCTGGCTGGTCAGAGCTGGAGAGTTTTCATGCACCTCTGTGGCCAGCTATCAGCTGGGGAGCTCATGTGTTTCATGTGGCTGCAGTTGTGATGCATCTGCCCAGGCCTTGTTGCACTTTCTGCCTCTCTTACCCAACAAACAAAACTGTGTTCAGTTCTGGGCCCCTCGCTACAGGAAAGTCATTGAGGTGCTGGAGCGTGTCCAGAGAAGGGCAACGAAGCTGGTGAGGGGCCTGGAGCACAAGTCTTCTGAGGAGCAGCTGAGGGAACTGGGGTTGTTTGGCCTGGAGAAAAGGAGGCTGAGGGGAGACCTTATTGCTCTCTACAACTACCTGAAAGGAGGTTGTAGTGAGGAGGGTGCTGGTCTTTCCTACCAAGTAACTAGTGATAGGATGAGAGGAAATGGCCTCAAGTTGCGGCAGGTTTAGATTGGATATTAGGCAAAATTTCTTTATTGAAAGGGTTGTCAGGCTGCCCAGGGAAGTGGTGGAGTCACCATCCTTGGAGGTGTTCAAAAAACGCGTAGACGTGGCACTTCAGGACATGGTTTAGTGGGCATGGTGGTGTTGGGTTGACAGTTGGACTCGATGATTTTAAAGGTCTTTTCCAACCTAAACAATTCTATGGTTCTATGATTCAAACCAAAAGAATTGCCTTGTTATTTTCATCCAGACTACAAGGTGTTAATGTTGTGCATACCCTGTCAGACGTGGGAAGGGCATAAGCCAGGATTATGAAACTAAACCTTTCCAGAGGCAGCATTTCTGAATGTGTAAAAATGACAATTCGTGAATTGCAACTAAATATTTTCAAATATCAAACATACAAAATATGAAATTCATGTATCTGCAGTGCAACTATTTTTTTAAAGTTGGAGCTTTTAAGATTATTGATTATACTGCTTCATTCTCTGATTTTAATGTGAAAATCAGTTTTAGTGATGCAGTTCTCTGGCAGTTGTTTTTCTTATGGCCCTATTCAAAGATGGGATGGATAGTAATTGTGGTGCCTTGCTTCAGGCAATTAGCTAAGGAATAATGAACACAGAATTGCAGACTCTTTAAAACTACTTTTTTTGAACTGATATATTTTTTTCCCAACTAAAACAGCCTCTAAGCAGGAAACCACAAGTTATGATAGCTGCTTTTAATGTTTTCAGAACCATGTAGTTTAACATGCAAATCCTGGATTGAACACCTCTGGGAATAATAACATGAAAAAGACAGATTTTAGACAGATTTACAGGAAAAAAATCTTGATTTATGTAGCAGTGCAAGAAAATTTGGATAGACTTCTGAAATTTACATATATATGAATTGACATGACAATGTGAGATAATTTATGATCTGGTGTTGTTTAAGGTTAATATTTAAAATACTCTTTTCATTAGAACTTTAATCTGAAGGTTACTCTTCCTGGTTTGAAAGAAGACACACAAATCTTTAAAATAAGATTGCAGCCTGGTAAGTATCCTTAAAATATTTAGTGAATTTCTGTTGAACTTTATTCTGACACTATTAATGAAATGCTTCTACTTCCAAGAAGGTAAAATATTTAGTGAGGCATAAAAAAGGATATTCTAGCTCATCCAAGGGATGACTGAAACTAAATAAAGCTAAGGGCATGTCATTCTTGGCAGGAATAACATCAAACTCACAGCTCAATCGTCTATTATTCTAGCAACTGGAATTTGTCTGCTTACTTGAGACTGATTTTTCACTTCTTTATTTAATTATTTAAAATTGTTTTCTAACCTAGCACCATTGAATGAATGAATGAATTGATCTTTATTTTCTTCAGCATTAAACCCTTTAACCTGTACTAATCTGCATTGACATGTTCTCCCTGTAGAAAACATCTTGTGATTGAATAAGTGCTCATTTAGTTTCTTACCCCAGCAAAGCGGGGGATGCTTTGGCAGTTGGGATTGTGTCTGAAATTTTTAGTGTCACATGTTGCATTTATCATAATGCAAGAGAGGAATATAGAAGTCTGTAAGTCCACTGCTCTTACCAGAATTTTAAGTTTTGTTGGATGTCTTGATATTGAGGATTCCCTTATATTGTACTTGTTATCCCTTGCTACCTGGGTTTTTCTGGATTTGGGAGATAAGGTATAGTTTGAAGGCTGATTTTTGGCCTCCCAGGTTACCAAACTTTGGGCTTTCCCATCTCATTTTTTGCAGATAAATTGTATACTTCAAGCTTTGTTAGACCAACAATGCACGGTTTCTTCTATTCTTTTTCTTTTGGGGAGATAAGGCTTCGTGTAGAAAATGGAGTGGAATAATCCGACTTGAGACAGATTGTATGGTATTGCTTACTTATTTACCTTGGACTGAAGACAACTTCATCCTTCATTAGAATCTTTTGCTTTTGGCAGTGTAGAGATGCTTCACTACCTCTTTCTTCTCATTGGACTTATCCTTGGCTTTTAAAGCTGTTTTTTGAAGAAGGAGTGAATAAAAGCTATTTCAGTCTTTCCTTCCTGTTCTTCAACCAGTGAGTTTGAAATGGAAGTTTTAATGAATGATGCATAAAGGATGTTTCTGAAAAATGGCCTTCTTTGTTCCTTCTATTACTTCCTTCTCTTTTTTAAAACTGCTAAAATAATTATATGTTCCAGGGGGTAGACTTACTTGAATAGCTTCACTTTACTATCCAAGTAATGCCAACAAAATTTTCTTTTGCTTTTCTTTGCATGCAAGTTGTAGCTGTGGTGGTTTTGGTAGTTAAACTGCTGCACATCATGATTGATCAGATATCTCAACATTAATATCTTTGGTGTTAACATATCAGGAGAAAGCTCCAAGTTTCTTTTTGATGAATGTGAATCTGTATAGTATGTAAATAGCACTATGTCATGTGTTTAGACCTTGTATATGCTGAAGTTTATCATGTTTATCTAAGTATTCCTTACTGAATTCATTCAAAAGATTGGCAGGTAGTATGTATTGAAGGACAGGAAGTGTCCAGAACTCGGCATAAACCAATACACTTGAATTGGTCTAAATGGTTTGTTACCACAAATATCTTGGTAGCTTAGCTTTAAAAACTTTTTGAGTTAGCAAAAACTGAAATCCCGTGTCTCACAAGTTACGTAAAATATAACCATTGTCTGCAATTGTGCATTTTTACAGGCCCTCCTCGTCAATTGAAAGTAAAACCGGATTCTGAAATTCTAAAGATTGAAAATGGTACAGCTTTCCCCTTTCAGGTTGAAGTGCTGGATGAATCGGGAAATATAACAGCACAGCCAAAGTTGATAGTTCATTGTAAGGTAAACTGCATTTCATTATGTGTCATAAGGATTTTGATACTTGCTTTTGAAGTTTCTGTAGCTTGGTAACCATAACGGTGAGACTCTTGCCTCATCTATTATGAGTCATTCAGTAAGTTTCAGAATCAGAGGAACCTGGCCTTAGAAATGGAAGAGGAAAATTATGTGAGGTTATATAGCTACAATTCTAAGGTATTTTAGGTTATGTTTGCCACATACAGCGCTAAAATTTGTTTAGGAAAAAAACTTCATACAGCTTACTTTTGATTTTTTTTTTAAAGATGAAAATCCAAGTCTAGTGCCTAAAAATAATACTAAATAAGTCTATTATTAGAAGTTCAGAAGGGAATGCAGGTGTTACTGTGGCTTTTAGAAGTAAAAAACTTTTGCCCTTTTGGACCTAGGGTTTTTTAACTCAAGAAAGTGACTTTTCCAGTTCTAGTGAAATCAGTCTTCCAGCAAGAACCGGTAGACAAACAAAAATGTTTTTCCCACTGCAAAAAAGTCTGAATTCCGCTTACACTTTATATGCTTAGATTCTCTTCCTGTAGACTGGGTCTGCAGTAGTATGATGACATGTTGAACTTGGTATGTAAATTCTGTTTAATGTGTGTTTTTTAGAAAATTAATGAAAAGGAGGTTTATTTAACAACTTAATTGATTTTATTGCCGTAACGCCAAAAGAGACTAGTGTTTATGTGTTAATACAAAACAGTTGAATAGATAGTAAATTTTACTTCTATAACTTCTTCCTTTCTCCCACACATCTCTTACCACCTGTGAAAAAATATAGGTGTTGATCTTGCAAGCTTCTGGAAAACTGAAATCTTACCAAATTTATCTGTAAATAATCCTGTATATGTTTGGACTTGTACAAATAATCTTTTATGGAATAATCCTAGTAGTTCTGTAAAAGAAACCTGATTCTTAATTTTACATTTTAAATAGTTTTTAGGTGCTTCAAACCTTCCTGTGTATTCTGTGGACTGCAGTAATGCAGGAACAAACATTTTAACTGGTCCGGTTATACATGTACAGAATATCAAGAAAGACCAGTTGCTGAAAGCAAGGATTGAAATACTTGTAAGTATTGATTGGGATGTTTGGATGAACAAAAGATTGAAAACAGTTTATTGTTCTGTCTTGATAGTGTACTGAAGTCTTTTATGAATCAACTTAACCCCCAAAACTTACTGGTTTTGATACCATAAGCCTGATAATCAGGTGGCTGCCCTTTTTCCTCTCTGGGAAATCATAAAAAGGCAAAGAATTTTTTTCTATCTTTTTTTCACCTCTTACTCTTTATTTCTAATATCCCTGAAGTTTTTCAGAAATATGCATTATATCTAGGATTTTTCTGCCCCTTTTTAGTCCCTGGATCTTTCTGACAAATTGCCTTCATTGCATAAACATTTCAAGCCAGAATAGGCATGGCAACGTGTTCCCCCATACTTTAGTGAAGAAGGATATATTTTTTCAGAGGTTAAAGATCAATAGCTTTTTGTAGCATTTCAGTCTTAAAGCTCTTGAAGTTTGAATTTTTTTAAATGCTGTTGAACATCCCAGTTCTCTGGTAGTCAGGAGAGCCACGCTGCTGGATAAAATAAGACCTGTAGTGTTTTACCGTGAAAAATGTGTAAACAAACACAAAAATGGCAAGATGACCTCTATGAAAGGATACTTATGATTACTCTTAAGAAGTAGTTTATAAATTGTCTAACGTAGTACTTTTGGAATAGCAAATGTTTACTAAATAGCTAGCATCAATTCTATTATCTGTTAAAAGTTGTAAGTATTCTGGCATATCCTTTTGGTTTACTTTTGACAAGTCAAGCTGATTACCTGGTCACACCTGGTAATACAGAGTTGTGCCATAGGCTATTATGGAGTGAAATTTATGCAATGAAGGCA
>VYZV01031179.1:4295-16343 GCA_013401275.1 Pandion haliaetus | reverse complement strand
TGGAGCAGATGACTTCCAGTGGTCTCTTTCAACCTAAATTTTTCTTTGATTCTGTTTAAAATAAAGTTTAAAACTTTATTTAAGAAGAGCCTTTTGAGGGTTTTTCTTGGCACTTGCAATGGTCAACATGATCCAGAATTACCTTGTTTTTCCTTAAAAAAATGAGCTTACATAAACTTGGGGTTAATACAGAGCTTATTTCAAAACTGGATTTCAGAATATTTTTGTTTTATCTAACATCTGACATTAGCAAGTCTATTCTGCATTTCCACAACCACCCCAAATAATTCCAAGACTGGGATTTTAGCTATGAACTGCTTAAATAGAGAGGATTGACAGGAAATACTTAATAGCCTTGCTCTGAAGAGGAAGGCATTAGGTAGCTCGTTTATATATTTTCATAAGTGGTTTTCATCACTGTTACCACCTAAGCAACTCACAACCCTCTGTTGGATTGAAAATTCACTGATCACAGGACCTGCTTTGCACAAGAAGGCAAAAAAAGAAGAGTAATTATCTGTATTTCAGATTGCCACATTTATAAGACTTGCTGTGCTTCCCCTCATCCAGTCCTCCCTTTCTCCCTTAACATTGCTTTTATGGTCCTATGTCTTTTGTCTCTAAATAATCCAGGGTAGAATTTCACAGTTCTGCTAGCCATCAGTTACTGCAACTTGTGCATCAAATACTGAGTAAAGGCATCTGTTGTCTTTCTCTTATAGAATTTGAGATCACAAAGTATAAATGAGACATTTCTTAAGCAAAAATAATATTTATTTGAAATAGATAGGAGAAAGCAAAGAAATAAAATGGGAAAGTCTATAAGAATATGACCCTCATGGTAATGTGAGCAGTCTGAACTTTTTGAGTCACATGTTAATGAACCTATCGGTTTTTCTCAGGTTGGGTTCAATTGTTTTGGAGCTTTGCCAAGCTCTTCTTTGGTCTGCCTGCATTAGCTGAGCAACTGCTTCTTCTGGGCTGTTCCTTCCCTCCTTAGGTCTTTAATCAATGAGTTGATAAATGGTTGGGATGTACACATGACTGTTAGGTTCAAACATTGAGGGGAGAAAATATTCCCTGTCAAAATGAAAGAAAAATTACATCGAGATTTAAGATGTTTAATACTTTTCATTGTGCTCCTCTGTGACATGGCAGTTATTGAACAAAAACCATGACATTTGCATAAAACTCACTTTAAGTGATTTGACATTAAATAAAGGAGAATAATTAATTCCTTGTGCCTCCTCATGTTGGTTATAATGACTTGTGAAGTTGGGATAGTTAAAAATGAGATAATCCAAATCACTTATATGCTAAATTAAGGTCAAGAAAGCCAAGATGAAACTACTGCAAGACAAATAGTTTGGGTTGCTATCACTGTGAATAGCAATTTAATTTATTTTTTTTAAATGCTTGTGCCTAGGGTGACCCATTATCTTAATTTTCATTTTGAGTAAAAATTTTTCCACAATCTATAGTTCTTCTCACACTCACAAACACATTTCTTTTATGCAAAATTATTCCTAACCTGTTTATTATAAAAATTACATGTCTCTATATTGCATGTAATGTACATACCTTACATATGTTATTGTATATGATATTGTTATTGTATTATTATATGATACTGCCTATAATGCATTTCTTGTAAGAAATAAACAAGAAATCGGTGATGTGAATTTGGCACTTTTGTGAGAGACTGATTTGGCATCTGGAGCCATTTGTCTCAAAGATTATTTGCTCTCTTGGGATCATATCGAAACCTCCCCTGACATTGGCTCGGGACAACTGTATGCCTGTCCTATTTAATTTTCAAAGATGCTGTATTAACATGACAACATATTTGCATGAGTTGCATTAAGGGAAGGCATAATAATACTTTTTCTGATAATAATTCTTTGTCGTCTCTTTTAATATTCCTGATAAATCTTTTCTATATCTCTCATTATGACAGTCTATAGTTCAAAGATTTTTTTTTCTAAATTTATGTAAATTTTATATATTTAGGTTGCTTGGTTGCACAGAGGTCTAAGCTATGGTATTTATATCAGGGTCAATATTTTGGAAATTATTAACATATTCAGTTCAGCATTTTCAGTTCAGATTTGTCTTAGTCAATACTGGCTTTCACCCCCAAAAGGGAGCAAACTTCTTTTTATCCTTATTTTAACTTAAAAATAACTTTGGATATATGCAACAGAGTCTTGGTTAGTTACTTCCTCTTGCTGCAGTTTTGTCTGAAAAAACTCTGTACAAGACAACAATATAGTTTCATGCAAATTGACCTAAACAAAACTGTTACGGTATAAATAAATGACTGTACGATAAAGGCCTTAGTGCTTTTCCTGTAGTCAGTTAAACAGCTGGCATTGAATTTATACTGATTACTCATCCTGTGATCTTCCTTTTGAAAGGAAGCAAAGGAAAATAATGTCTGTCATGAACGAATGCAATCTTATCTTCTAGCTCACTCTACTTTCCACTGTTCTGGTTTTCCTGTTTTGCTCTGTTTTGTTTAATTTCATTATAAACTCAAAGGCTGTTAATTCTCTCAAACTGTTCCCATTTTCTCAGATTTCCTGGGAAAATTTTCTACTAAAATCTTGAAACATATAGTTCTACACTTCTCTAGTGTCAGAAATATGTAAAGTAATTTTTTTTTTCAGTCTTGAATGCAAACAACCTTATTTTGTCACAAAAAAGTACAGGAGATGTACTTAAAATTCAATAGCTGTTGAAACAGAACAGATGTGATCTTTGTGATTGTCATCTGATCAGTTGTCCATGCTTAGTTAAAAGAACTACTGGTTAACATTCTTCAATGGAGATTAATAAACCCTCCCAGCCCTCCNAATGGGGAAGAAAGTACACTATTTGTTCACAGATAATGTAAATTCTCTGATGGTGCGAAAGAAGATGTGTGATGCATAAGAAGATGCATGTCCAAGAGAGCGTGATGAAAAGAAAGAAATAGAGACTGAGAAAAGGTCGTGTTGTACTACTCCTTTTTTTGTCCTCTGGAATGCATTTTTGTACATGCTTTTTACCAAGGTGAAGGAAGGTATTTTCTATTAGATGCTAAATGGTTATAAACTGAGCTTAGAGGCCTGTTGGATCAGAGAAGGTGTGATGAAGTTCCTGTGCCAAAAAGGCTCCACTTGTTTTATAGTTGGGTCAGCTAGCAAAAAAAAAATTGCAGTAATTTTTCTACAGAGTTTGCTTTCATTTTCATTTTTAGATTTTCATTGCTGCACTAAGCTTTATAAACCACATACATTTGATATATTTTTTTTTAAGAATCAATTGCTTACTCTGTCAGTGATGTTGTGAGAAATGAGGAGAGTCATAGAATACTTGGACCTTAATTTTCATTTATCCTTAGCCCCCTTGATTTGCTTTGGCTGTGTAAAGTGGCTTTAAAATTACATTTACCGTGTCTTAAAGGCTACTAATCAGTACCACTGCTAGAGAAAAGGGCGTTAGCGTATATGAGAATCAGGCCTCCTGAAGAGTGTTTGCACAGCAGGTTGTCACTAAGGTTATTTAGCTGCAGCTGCTTCTGCAGCAGAGGCACATTTAGAAAATTCACTGTGAAATGAAATTCCAACTCCCATTTGCTTTGCACCTCCTAGGACGATCACAAACCAAAGTATAATGGTGCAACACAAAGCCTGTGGACCTGTAAGAAACATAGGGCATCCAAGTAACCTCTTTTTTTCCAGGATGTGGTCCTCTTCCCAGTTAACAAGCTAGCTAAGTGTGTAAGGACAAAATGTAGTGTTGGAATGCTTTTAAATGGCTCACCAGTGCCAACACTTAATTTCTGTTATAATGTTCTGGAAAGGTCTAATTTCTGCTCAGTACTACACTTGAAGACAACTAAAGTTAGAGATAGATTTCTATGATTTCCATATGTAAGTGGAAAACTACAGTTTGATCTTTCTGAGAAAAAAAAACCAAACAAGAAAAATTAAGTTAAGCCCAGAACCTCTTGCAATTTTAATTCAGTATTTGTTGTCTGATTCTTATTTGTACATAAAAAATATCAAAGAACTGAAAAAAAAATAGTATGTCTTTCTTATTCTTCCAGTACAGGTTGCTGATCCTTCTGTGTATGGTTGGAATCTGGATGGATTGTTCAGTAGGTTACAGAGTCAAACTCAGTGTTGCCTGGAAAATATCTTTGACAAGCCTACAAAAGATTTGTTTGTAAAGGAAGTACACAGTCCTTGGCAGGAGGATGCATTAGGAGTGTATAGCTCCTTTCACACAGGATAGTGTTCTGAATCTGGTAGGTTTGTCTTCTGAAAACTAAACAGCTCTTCATGGATAACTTTAACAGCCAGAGAATAACATTTTACTCTAGAGGGAAAATACTATTCCGTCCAGAAAAGCAATAAATTCTCTGTGGGTTGAAAGAACATAAAGGTAGGTGAAGATTAGGTTCATCCATGCTGTAACAAAGCAATATTTGCATTTTGTATTCTCATTCAACATTCTATTACTAAAATATTGATATTAGTGTATATTATATTTGCAGAATGCATTTATGAACTTTGTCCTGTTTCTCCAACACTGTTTCCTTATGTCTTACTCTGTCTCATTTTTTCGTTCCTATCATTTGTCTTGTATCTTCCTATCCATCTTTTACTATCTATTGCTTGTTTTCTTTCATCATTGGTGTGGTGGGTTGACACTGGCTGGACACCAGGTGGCCACCAAAGCTGTTCTATCGCTCCCCACCTCAGATGGACAGGGGAGAGAAAATATAATAAAGGGCTCCAAGGTCGAGATAAGGACAGGGAGAGATCACTCAACAAATTACCATCACAGGCAAAACAGACTTGACTTGGGGAAAATTAACTTAATTTATTGCCAATCAACCACAGTAAGGTAATGAGAAATAAAACCAAATCTCAAAACACCTTCCCTCCACCTCTCCCTTCTTCCCAGGCACAGCTTCACTCCTGGATTCTCTACATAACCCCCACCAGTGGCACAACAGGACAAGGAATGGGGATTATGATCGCATGTTGTCTCTGCCACTTCATCCTTTTCAGGGGCAAGACTCCTCACACTCTTCCCCTGCTCCAGCGTGGGGTCCCTCTCGCAGGCTGCAGTTATTCACGAACTGCTCCAGCGTGGGTCCCTTCCACAGCATGCAGTCCTTCAGGCACAGACTGTTTCAGCATGGGTCCCCCACGGGGTCACAAGTCCTGCCAGAAAACCTGATCCATGGGCTCCTCTCTCCACGGGTCCACGGGTCCTGCCAGGAGCCTGCTCCAGCATGGGTTTCCCATGGGGTCACAGCCTCCTTCTGCCACCCACCTGCTCTGGTGTGGGGTCCCCCATGGGCCGGTGGATATCTGCTCCACCATGGACCTCCATGGACTGCAGGGGGACAGCCTGCCTCACCATGATCTTCACCACAGGCTGCAGGGGATTCTCTGCTCTGGCGCCTGGAACACCTCCTCCCCCTCCTTCTTCACTGACCTTGGGGTCTGCAGGGTTGTTTCTCTCACATGTTCTCACTCCTCCCTCTGGCTGCCATTTCTGTGCCCGCCGCAACTTTTTTCCCTTCTTAAATCTGTTATCACAGAGGCTCTACCACCATCACTGATGGGCTCAGCCTTGGCCAGCAGCGGGTCCATCTTGGAGCTGGCTGGCATTGGCTCTGTCAGACACAGGGGAAGCTTCTAGCAGCTTCTCACAGAAGCCACCCCTGTAATGCCCCCTGCTACCAAAACCTTGCCACACAAATGCAATACAATTGGAGACAAGTCCATACTTTACAGGTAGCTGTTGACCTCTAAATTTCAAGCTCTTTTGCTCTCTATTGGTAGCGGGAAGGAACAAAGATAGCTAATTGCTTTCCAAAAAATCCTTTTCAGCTTTTCTGAAGGTTCAATCAGTTCACAGACATCTGTGGAATCATTTGTCCTTGAAGAATTTTCATGGAGTCTTTTGGAAGTACAGCCAACAGTTTGGCATGACAAAATTTCATGTGAGCTTCCAGGCTGTTAGGCATACAGTCTGATCTTACAGACATCTGATCTTAGTACAGTCTTACTGGATTAACCTAAGTGTCTCAAGTAACATCATAACCCTGCAACTGCCATTTGGAAAGATTGTGTCTTAATTTCAGAACATTTGTGGCAGATATTTTTCTTTCGTATTCTTTCCATAAAGCAAACAAAGGAAATATAAGTTAAGTAGCTACTTTACTGAAATCAGAAGGATGAGCTATGTGGATCTAATATTTCAGTTTTTCTAAATAACTTTTCCCACTGTAGTATCATAAAACTCAAAATATATTGTTATGTATTTGAACTTTTGATGAGATCTAACTGTCCTTCTTGGCACTTCTTTATAGCTACTAATACCCTTTCATGATTAGTTCCAACAGACATTCAGTTAAATTGCTGAAGTCAACTTTCTCGGATTTTTATGCCTGTTTTTCCAGGCCAAAGCAATTGATATTTTGAAATATAATGAAGTTTAAGTCAATATGATTTTACTGTTCATTAACATGTAGGTTTATGCTTTCAAGTTTATAAGATCTGTTTCTACAAATTATATTTTCTTTCCTCATTCTTTCTGTTTTCATTTCCTTAACAAAGCTGAAGCTAGGCTGGATATTGAAATCATCCCATCCATCATTCACCAAAAAAAAACCCAACCAAAAAAAATCCCAACCAACAAAAATCCCAACCTGCCTTTGATTTAAATGTTTTGTTTGACTGAAAACTCTGTCAATAGGAGAAATATTATGAAATGAACTAAATTATACATGCAAAATGGACAAGATACATGCTTGAGCATTTAGTAGTAGAACACAGAACCTTTCTACTCCAGCGTTGTGGTTTAAGCCCAGCCAGCAACTAAGCCAGCCGCTCACTCACTTCTCCCCATCCAGGTGGTGGGATAGAGAGGGGAATCGGAAAAAAAAGTTAAACTCATGGGTTGAGATAAGAACAGTTTAATAATTGAAATAAAATAAAATATAATAATAGTAACAGTAATGAAAAGGAAGATAACAAAAAGAGAGAGAAATAAACCCCAAGAAAAACAAGTGATACACAACGCAATTGCTCACCGCCTGCTGACCAATGCCCAGCCAGTCCCTGAGGAATGATTCATCCCTCCCGGCCAGCTCCCCCTGGTTTATATACTGAGCATGACTCCTATGGTATGGAATATCCCTTTGGCTCGTTTGGGTCAGCTGCCCTGGCCATGCTCCCTCCCAGCTTCTTGTGCACCTGGCAGAGCACAGGAAACCGAAAAGTCCTTGACTTAGGATAAGCACTGCTTAGCAACAACTCAGACATCAGTGTGTTATCAACATTAGTCTCACACTAAATCCAACATAGCACTGTACCAGCTACTAGAAAGAAAATTAACTCTATTCCAGCTGAAACTGGGATATTCAGCTGCTGTTTTTTTTCCCAACCCAGACCTGTAGCAACCATAGTTAAAATCTAGTGGATGTTTTGTAACTCATTGTTATGGGTTTGTGTGGCGCGGTTTTCCTCGGTGGCAGGGGAGGGGGGCTGCAGAGGCGGCCCCTTTAAGAAGCTGCTGGAAAAATTTCCCGCCCCAAAATGTCGGACGCGCCAAAATGTCGGACCCGCCTCTAGGAGGGGAGTGACGGTGGTAGCGCCTCTGGGAGAACATATTTAAGAAGGGGAACCGGTAGTGTGGGGGTTGGGAAACGTGAGAGGAACATCTCTGCCGATACTGGAGTCAGTGAAGAAGGAGGGGGAGGAGGGGGCGCCTGAGGAGGCTGATGGCTCTGCAGCCCGTGGTGAGAAGGCAGGCTGTCCCCCTGCAGCCCATGGGGGTGAACGGTGGAGCGGAGGCTCCCGAAGGTGGCCGTAACCCCATGGTAAAAACCGCGCTGAAGCAGTGTGAGACGGGAGAGCAGCCCGCGGAAAGGACCCGCGCCAGGGGAGTTCGGGAAGAACTGAAGCCCGCGGAAAGGACCCGCGCCAGGGAAGTTTGTGAGGAACTGCAGCCCGCGGAAAGGAACCACGTTGGAGAAGTTGGTGAAGGACTGTCTCCCGTGGGAGGGACCCCACGGTGGAGCAGGGGACGAGTGAGGATTCTTCCCTCTGAGGAAAGGAGCGGCAGCGACGATGTGTGGTGAGCTGACTCAACCCCCATCCCCTGTTCCCCTGCACCGCCGGGGGGAGGAGGTAGAAAGAACCAGGAGTGGAGCTGAGCTGGGAAGGCGGGAGGGGTGGGGGGAGGTGTTCTGATGTTTGGTTTCCCTTCCTAATACCCTTGTGTTTTGTTTTTTATTTGATTTGTAGTAAATTCAATTGATTTTGTTTCTTCCCCAAGTTGAGCCTGTCTTTTGCCCGTGACCATAAGTGGGGAGTGATCCCTCCCAGTCCTTGTCTTGACCCACAAGCCTGCCTTTGTATTTTCTCCTCATCCCAACGTGGCCAGGCGTGGGGGTGGGGGGTGAGTGAGCGACTTCGTGGTGCTTTGTTACCGACTGAGCTGACCTAAAACCATGACACTCATCATAATGGACATGGTTTACAGAGACAGAAAGGAAATAAACCAAACGAGCAAAAATAAAATAGCAGCAGAGCAGAATACTGTACATGTATTATTTTTAATATTTGCACATCACAACTATTTCTTCTTTTTGCTGTATCTACACATTGGGAAGCTGTTCACTGAGACTTATCCATTCCCTGTTGCTCACTGGCACTTTGAATCAAAGCCCACTGACTGGATGACCAAATGTTACAGTAGAATTTTACCAATGATTTCCATGGGACAAAAATTTCAACCTTAATTTTTTCAGAATGTTTTGTAAAACCTCAAACAGCTCATAACTTCCCCTATTTAAGTAAGGAATAAATGTACTGTCTGTAGCTGTTGAAAACAATTTCATGAAGAAAGAAATTTTTGGTTTCAATTGACATGTTTAAAATAAATATGTTGGATTTTTCATTGGCTTTTCAAATTAAGTCTTTTATCACAGCCATAGCAAAATTATTACAGAAATACTTTATTTAATGACAGTGTTTTAGAGAAATATGAGAAGTAAAAGTGAAGTGAATATCTAAGGTAAAACAATCTGGGGGAAAAAAAGTGGAAATAAAATTGAAAAAGTAATTTCAATACAAAAAGAAGGTTATTTGTCAAAAGGAGTTAACCTGCTTTTATTAACTTCCAAAAGAAATCTTATTCATCACCTGATATCTGCTAGTATGATTTCAGTACTTGTAATATTAAGTGCCCTAAGCATTTTGCAGAGTGGAATAAGTCTGTTTTTCCTGTCAAATTGGGCTGATTGAGGCTGTCAGCTTTGTTTATGTGATTGGCTGCATGAAGTCCATATGTTGTAACACCCTGGTAGAATCCGTTTTGAAGGGTTGCATCCAATGTTTGCAACTGCAATCCAAGCAAAATACACATCCATTTTTTGGTGCAGGAAAAATGCTGGCATTTTTTTGCAGGTATGTTAGGTTCCCTCTGTATGGAAACCACAGTCACACTACAGGTTCTACTGGGGAGTCTGTCCTGGCTGATACTAATAAAATCGTTTTTAGCCATGGATGCAGGTTTTGTTATTGCAAAGAAAAGAGGGTAAAAAATGTCAAGTGCTATACTGCAATCACATTTACTTGTAGGACTAATTTATTTCATTTTATTCTGTTGTGATCAGGCTTAAAAAAATTGGAGAAATGCCTCAGAGTTCTGTTTACAGAAGCTGCTATTTAATATTCAGAAGGTTGCTCAATGCCGCTGCCTGCTTGTGGGTAGAGCTGTACCTTGCTGATATTTCACCTGTGGTGATGACAGCTTCCTCCAAAAAACCAGTAACCTGAAAAAGTGTGAATCTGTGGAATCTGTAAGTGATTCTTCCACCGTGTCTGGCCCAATAGAGGAATCCTCTTTTGCTTCCACAACTGATGTAAAAATTAGCAGATTTATAATATCTCTGCTTAGAATACCATATAATGGCACATTTCATTTCACCCTGAGAACACAAGTGACTTAAAGAGATCAGGGAATTACACTACATGGTACGTAAACCCTCAGCAGTGACAAGCTCCTCACCTTGCTCGGGCATTACAGACACATTTGAGCATCTTAAGAAGAGTAACAGCTAGCATTGACTTTACTGGGACTTGTTTAAATTTATCTTTTGTCACAACTGGCTCTTATTTTTCTTTCACAGGTTATCTGCTGCATGTTAAGTATGTATGCAAAAGATTGAGAATAATATATGGCTTCTTCCCAGGGAAGGCCAAAATTGTAATGCAGAAGTGTAAATGAGGCCCATAAAAGAGCTGTCACAGAAGTACAAACAATGCATCCAAACAAAAGAGGTGTTCTAATCCAGGAAAATAAAGAATCCGCTTGAAATTCCATACTGCAAATAATAGGATAAAGTAAGAGTAATCCCAATTTTCAGTCTCCTGATGTTAACTTTGAAAGTAATAAGCATAAATAAATATACAAGTAATGGTTACTCCGGTATAAGGATATTCTCCCCAAAAACCTTTACAAAATTTACATCAGACCATAAAATATCAAGCTTTTTTTTTACCCTAAAAAAAGAGGAAAACAAGCAATACTAAAGACTACATTGATGTTTCATAAATAGTTCTAGATCCAAACTAAAATCCGGCATCATTTCATTTCAGACATTTGAATAAAATCCAATCTGAATTAACCACTGTTAGCCATAACATTCTACTTTTACTTTTAAATAGAGGGGGGAAGATCCATTTAATTTCATATATAGTTCTGTGCATCTTTTTTTGTTTTGGGATTTTTTCCCCATCTGAAAAGAAAATTCAAATATTCAGATATTCAAATTCAATCTAAGTCCACTGGACTAGCTACTTCTGTTCATCTATTTACTTTTATTATGAGGAATGCTTAATATTTGGCTGTCTTTTGAATCTATATTTTCAAAGCTTCAACTAGATGACACAGCTAAATCTTAATGGTTTTCTGACAGAGCATTGTAGCAGGAGTCAATTAATTGTAGGGTCAGTCCTTAGTTGCCATTTTTTGCCTCAGTTCCACATCTGTTATATAAACCACTTTTTTTTTCCTTTTATCCTATCATTTGGGTTTTGGGTTTTTGGTTTTTTGGGTTTTTTTTATAATGGAAGATATTACTGGAAAACTAGTATCTTACTGTGTTTCTCTACAATGGTCTTCAGCTTTATTTGGGAGCCCAACATAAAACTTTGTGATACAGACATGCTTCAATGAGTGGCTAATGATGGGCTGTAACAGGAAAGTCTGATATTTATAATGACGATAGGCAGAGATGAACATTCTTCTTCTCAAAATAATTGATTCTGAACCACATGTGGAATCAGTTGCTATGCTCAGTCAAGCATTCTGTGGACATTCTCACCCTCATTTTTTCATTGATGAGGATGTAAGCAGACTAATACAGACATCAGAGTATCTTCCCAGCTCAGAAATAGCTGAGTCACATTGGCAGACACACAGCAAAGAAAGCCAAAAGTGTAGGTGCTATCTCTCGCTGACTGTGGGGATTTCCATCACCAGCTCTGTCAGGTATCTCCCCTCAGTGGAAATAAATTTGTTTAAATTATATGTATATACAGTTAAAAGAATGTAAAACAAATTGCATCTGGCTTAGAAAACTGTCATCCAAGCTTCAGCTTTAAATTATCTAAATCAGCTCTATCCATCCCCACTGTTGTGGCCTCTGCTAACAGACTTTTAAATACAATATTTCTGATAAAGACATAATACTGTGAAGACATGTGGGAATATTCTAATTACATATCTGTGAAGGAGATTTTGTGAGAACCTCCTCCAATGGGGTTTTGTTCTTAAGCCTCAAGACATGAGAAATCAGACAGTAATAAAAGTGCATCCTTCCCCATTAGCATTGCCTGGTACACAGGACATTGTTAGTTGCACAAATTGGCAGTTTGCAACACTTTCATATCTACTGAGACAGCCCCTGAAAAGTTCCTTATATGTCATGTCCCAAAGTTGGAGCGACTCAGGTTCGTGGATTTCCTTTGT
>VYZV01031178.1:265868-276737 GCA_013401275.1 Pandion haliaetus | reverse complement strand
TTTCTGGGGTTTATTTCTTCATGTTTTGGGGTTTGCACTCCATTTCTTTACTGATTTTCTCTATTTATTCCCTATGTATCCACCATCCTCTCATTTTTCCTTTCCTTTCTTCTCTTTCACTGTCAATTACCTTACTCTAGACCCAGTTTGATATCACTTTGTCTGATATCCTTATTTGATTGGCACCATATGGACAGTGAGTGAAGAAGGATGGATGCCACTTTCCAATACCGAGTGCCAGAGGAGTATCATGAAACTTGAATTCCTCTTCCTCTCCTGCAGTGTTCTCTCTGTGTTTCCTTACGCTTCTGTCATTACATTCCTGCCTTATTCAGTTGTGATCCTGTACTCCGGTACTGAAGCGAAGAAGTGCTAGAGGTAGAAGCTTGAGAGAGCAACAAGGTCTACTGTCATCCACAGCACCCAATGGAAAGAGGATGCTGAGCAGATGTCAGGTCCCAGAGGAGAAAGAAAGAGTGCTGTGTATATTTGGATCCTTCATCCTAGGTAAAGATGGTATCGAATGAACAAAAGCCTAAAATTACGCATTCAATCTTAACCTGGATATTTCCTGACTTTTAAGTGTGTAATATGTAAGAGGAATAGAAGGCGTTTTGGTGAGTTAGTTAATATTCACTAGGCAAGAGCTGTTTCTGTGCTTGATTCCTGTTTGTACTGCAGACTTGCTAACCTTATGAACACACTCCTAAGAAACAACTGGTCCACAAGAATATGACAGCTTCCTCATGCCTAATCTATCAAAAAAGAACAAATTTCTCCTTCACAGGACAGGTATATTTTTGATTTACAGAGCACATATACCATCTGCTCCTATAAGATGAGCACGGTGATCTCAGTTTCAGCCATGTTTCATGTTCAAGTCAGAGGCTTGCAGTATGTGGTCAATGGAAGAGACTGCCATTCTGTGAATTATTTATGTGATGTCCAGTTTGTTTGTGTAAGTAGGGCAGATGAATTTTTGGGGGTGAATGATCTGCTGGTGTGAGAATAGGCAGAGCAGAACAATTTAGCTCTTCTTTGAGGTGGAGTTGTGGTTACCAAGCTATTGTGGATCTTGTCTTGGCTATGCGAAACTAATTTTTATTCAAATGTGAATTTTTGGACATGGCATTTTCTGCATTTTCTGAAAGGAGTCAAGCTTGCCAAATGTAAACAAGTACTGTTTACTGTGATGTATTTATTTCATCAAAAAACAAAGCCTTTATCTTATGTTTGAATATTGGAAACTGTTCCTCATAATTATGGATAGGCTATAATTGCAAAATCAGACGTCTCACAGCTACAGCCCTCAGTCCCCCTCCAACCTCATTCTTTGTCAACCTCATGTTTTGTTATTCCTGAAAATTAGATCTCTATTGTTTACAGGAGGAATAACTCATTACATTCTCAATTGCTATTTTTGTTATTTAATGCTCTATAAATAAACTAAGAGCAATGTCTAATTTGACAGTTTCATATCAGTCAGCTACACAGGGTACAGCAACAGAAGGAAATGGAGCCTTATCCACACTACACAAAATGCTTGAAATTCTGTAGCTGAGACTGAGTGACCAGGATTCCTGCATTCATAAACCTCTCACAAAATGCCATCAGTAGAGAGGAATCAAGCCCCCCCCAGCAGACAGCTTGCCTGCTTCTAGGTGATACAGCTGCTTTCTTCACTCGTTGGTTGCAGACGCTTATTTGCGGACATTTTTCTAAGCAATTGAGCATATTTTGGCATTCATACATTTAAAGAGAGGTGGAGAGCTTCATACAATGAACAAGTTGTGTGGCTGTATGCATGACATTTTATTTAAAGGTAATAGGGTTTTCTGCACATTTGCTAATAACCATAAATTTTCACTTTTTAAAAAGTGCAGATTTTAGAATGGAGAGCACTTTCGCTGACTGTTCTAGTTTGCACATTTCAAGCTTTCATCAGCACTTTCCCCCAAGGAGATCAGAAAGATTTTAGCCTGTTAACACCTGCATTTTTTATCTCATTTTTTAATCTGAATATTTGTAGAAAGCATGAAAAACAGTTTTATGATAATGCAAGTAGAATTCAGAACTGATCTCATCTAAGAGCAAAGTCATTAAAGATCACTGGAAAACACATCACCAAAAAAACCATACCCACAGGAAAACATTTGAACTGAACTGGATGCAGGCTAGAGGCAAAAAAAGCTCAGTGCTCTGTCAAAACTGTTAAATATCATTGATTGTAATCTGTTCAAGAATAGGAAAGATTTAGATAATGGGAGAAGTGTTTGATTCATTTTGAGGGAATAAATGGGCCTAGAAAGCTAAGAGTTATCCAGATGTCGTACAATGTTAAGGAGTTAAGGTTTGGCTTTTCAACTTTCTCAGTCCCATGGACAAACATGCAACCTTTATTACCAGTCATTAAAAGTACAGAAAAAGAAGGAATAACTTCGGTATCCACTTCTCTTCCCTGAATTGACAGTCTCTTTAGTTGTATTAAAAGTGGCATTAACTGTCCTGGAGAAAGAATTAATTCTAATGGTCTGTAATGTCAGTTACTCAAACTAACTTCCTTCTAATTACCTTCTGATGACAGGCATACATAAAATAAGAGCAAACATAGAAATAGAAATTGACGTTCTTCTGGTGCTTACTCTTGGTTACAACCTTTCCCTTTCAGAAGAACAAGCCTCATGCATTGCCTTCAGGCAACTCGTGAGATGCAAATCATTTGCACCAGCAATAAATCTGTTTAAGATATCACTTTTTGCTGATGATTTTGGCCACATGGTTATAGGAACACTGCAGAAGGTGGAGTCTTACCTGCAACCCCAAATGCTTCTCAAGCAGAGGAGAAACAGGAAGAGAAACGAAAGGGGAAAAGCTAAGGTACGGAAGGAAAATGGTACAGAATTAGGAGGGTGAAATCTAAGGTTGGACTGGCACAGGTATGCTAAACACAGCAGCACCAGTGGGGTTCTCCTGGCTTAGGCTGGTCTGACCATCTTTGGATCAAGGGCCAACATTTCCACAATGGATCCTGACCTTGAAGCAGTGGCGGGTCCCATGGTAAAGCGTTCCCCTTACCATCTGCTTGTACTTCTACTATTGGTGGCAGCAGGCCTTGTTGTTGGGTGAATTTGGGTTTCTGTATTTAATGTTTTGCAGAAGGGGAAGTAAAAGATATCATAATATAAAATGAATCTCATCAATGTGATAGGTCTGTACCTGTCCCAAAAAGGCTGCATAATTTTTGCCCAAATATATATATATTTATATATATATACACACATAAATATATATAGGTAAGCTGAGATAGGGAGGGCATGTGCATGGTTTTGGTTGGTGGACTCGTGACGGATATCCATCTCTCATTTGCTGTTGAAATACAGCACACAGTTCTGGTTCCCATGTTCTGAAAAGGATGCAAGAAAAAAAAAGGAGCAGAAAAGAGCTTCAAAATTACTTAGAGGGCTGCAGGAAGTGGTTTACATTGAGAGACTTTAAAAGCACAAGCTATTTAGCTTCCTCAACAAGAATGTGTTAGGATGATTTGATTACAGTGACTAAGACACTCACTTAACTTAATGGAGAGAAAATACCAAGTGAATAAAGGGATCTTTAGTCCGAAGACAAAAGACCTGAATTGCCCATAGCTGGAAGCTGAGACCATGAAATCATTCAGATAGGCAATGAAGCATACATTTTTTAAACAGAGGGAGTGATTAACTGTTGGAACAAACCAGCAAGAAAACTAATGGATTCTCCATCTCTTGAAATCCTCAAGTGAAAAAATGGATGCCTTTGAAAGTTATGCTTAGTCACACACTAGTTAATTGGCTCAAAGTAAAAGCAGCCAGTGACATTGTGTCCTGTTTTATACAGGAGGTCAAATTACATGGTTATAGTCATTCTCTTTCGCTTGCCAGTCTATGAAATACCGCAACTGCCAAAGGACTACATTAAAAGAAAAATAATGCTTTGAAGTTAAGCTCTCCAAGGGTAAAGAAGGCAGAATTGAGGTTAGTCTAGTGCATTTGCATTAACATGCACTCTTAAATGCTCAGTCACACAGATTTTCCTCTCAACATGGACCATTACTAAAGTTATGATCCTAAATTTTTAGAAATCAGACTCTGCTATTGCTTGATCTAAAGAAACAGCTCCTACCTCTCTTCTTTTATGTGGGTCAGCCCTTAGTGAGGGGTGCAATGAACAAATAATTTTATAAAGGAGTGGCAGAATGAAAGGCACTTTGTGTCAATGTCAAGTTAAGGAAAGTATGGGAACTCCGGGTCTTCAAGGAGAGAGGATACCCCATTAGGCCACCAAAGTTGTCCTGCCTAGTCTGAAAGGCAGCACAGGTATGGAGAGGGCACGGTCCTGTCATATTAAGAACCAATATTCTGTTCATAAAGGCAGATACAGGACATTGGTCACAGCCTAGTTGCAGAATACAATGTATTTTTGCAGGGAGGATTTTCTTCCTCATATTTATGTGTTACCTGAGATGCAGACAAACTTTATGAGACTACCACGCGCCTCAGGAAAAGGACTGAGACTGGGAAAATTTGCTGCCCTGCAATTTGCTTGAACCCATTTTCCTTACAGTCAGTGGGAATATTGCCACTCATAAGGGAAGTAGATATGAACCCATAATTTTATAATGCAGTGTATAGATAAAAGTGGCTTATCAACTAACATGAATTTTTGAAAACATTACTACATATTTAGAAAAAAATTTTAAATTTTGATTGAGAAAAGTATATAGAACTATGCAATTATCTTTTAAACCCATTATAAAGATATTCCTTTCTATCGCTCCGTAGACAACAGAGTATTTAGGAAACAGATTTACAAATCTAAAGAAAAATAATGGTGTAAGTACATTTTTGGGGGAGAGGTGAAAGAGGGTTTTAATTTATAATGTTGCTTGCCTTTGTCTCTTAGCAGTCCCAACATTACATTAAAAAGTTCTACGTTAGAGTATGAAAGAAAAACCTAAACCTACATTTTGTATATTTCTAGTGTGCCCCTCTATTTTTTAGGCCCTTCCCAAATGTCAAAGTGTTCAGAGATCTCATCCAACATCCACTAAAGTACCTAGAATGGCTCCCATTTATTTCCATGGCAGACAGTGTCAAGCTGTGTTAAGGATAGGATTGAGCACACCCTAGCTCTCTTCAGATGTAGTGGAGTTTTATTCTGATAAATCCAAAGTTATTACTGTAAATTATCAGTTTCATCTCTTATTAGATGAAAAAAACTACCTCTCATTTAGTTTGATGAGCATTTGGAAAAATAAAAATCCTCTATTGGAATCAATTTAAGTATTATTACTGCCTTTGCTTTCTCAGGACTGGATTTTGCAAAAACTGTATTTAACTAAGTAATTACTTCTGTTAAATGTATTGAAGCTACTTGCTTCTCTGTTACCAAATGTGAACAAAGTTTGTGGAATAATACGATGACTATGCTGAATCCTTTTAGAGTTACTGTTTAAAACTGAAGCAATCCCCTGTGAACTAGTCTGGATCTCCTTCAGTGTTCATTATTAGTATATGCTTCATGTCTGTATCATATGGCTACCTGTCTTGCCCCAAAAAACCAATGCATTAATTGCTCGGTGGTTTTGGCTCCATCCCTCTATTAAAGTTTACAGACCCCAAGAATTCCCAAATAATTTTATTTTTAAATCACTACCATGTCAGAATTTTGGAGCTTACTTTTAGTAGTGTAGGGTCACTTAGTTAATACAAGTTTATATTTCTTTGCTTTTCTAAAGAGAAATGAAAAATAGCAAGACCATTAGCTTTTTACATTAAATTAAAATAGTAAATTATTAACAGGTATTAAAGAATAACACAAAAGGAAAAGTATTTGCTCTGGTGATGGATTGGGAACTTGACTGGGAATCAGAAAGCTGCATTCTGTCCTTGATTCTTCTCTAAGAGGTCATGACCTTGGTCAGCTCACCTCTGTTTCTGTCTCTCTCTTCACTTAAACTGTGCTTGTTTTGATGCTTAGGTTATAAAGGTTACCAGAAGAGGCATTGGTACCAACTACATTGCCTTCCACATTGAAAAAAAAGCTCCTGTGATGAGTTTTGGACCTCATTTTGATATTTCAATATGAAGAGAGATTAACTGTTGGTTATGGGATTTGGTAGGTACCCTTACTGGTGCTTAAGTATGTAGTATTATAGCTAAGAATGATTTCCATCATCTCAGAAACACCCAAAAAAGCTTTATAAAAATCAGAATTTAGTGTCATATTAAGTGAAAACTGTAAGTAGGATAGCTGAGGGAAAATAGTTGGTAATCACTTACTTTGTGTATACCAGTGTCGTGGTTTCAGGTCAGCTCAGTCGGTAACAAAGCACCACGAAGCCACTCACTCACCTCCCACCGCCAGCCACGTTGGGATGAGGAGAAAATCCAAAGGCAGGCTCGTGGGTCGAGACAAGGACTGGGAGGGATCACTCCCCACTTATGGTCACAGGCAAAAGACAGGCTCAACTTGGGGAAGAAACAAAATCAATTTAATTTACTACAAATCAAAACAGAAACAAAACACAAGGGTATTAGGAAGGGAAACCAAACATCAGAACAACCCCCCCCCGCCCCTCCCGCCTTCCCGGCTCAGTTCACTACTGATGCTGTCTACCTCCTCCCCCCGGCAGCGCAGGGGAATTGGGGATGGGGGTTGAGTCAGCTCGCCACACATCGTCGTTGCCGCTTCTTTCCTCAGGGGGAAGATTCCTCTCTCGTTCCCTGCTCCAACGTGGTTCCTTTCCGCGGGCTGCAGTTCCTCACAAACTTCCCTGGTGCGGGTCCTTTCCGCGGGCTTCAGTTCTTCCCGAACTTCCCTGGCGCGGGTCCTTTCCGCGGGCTGCTCTCCCGTCTCACACTGCTTCAGCGCGGTTTTTACCATGGGGTTACGGCCACCTTCGGGAGCTTCCGCTCCACCGTTCACCCCCCTGGGCTGCAGGGCCATCAGCCTCCTCAGGCTCCTCCTCCTCCCCCTCCACTTCCATGATTCCAGTGTCGGCAGCGATGTTCCTCTCAGGTTTCCCCCCCCCACTACCGGTTCCCCTTCTTAAATATGTTTCCCAGAGGCGCTACCACCGTCACTCCCCGCCTAGAGGCGGGTCCGACATTTTGGCGCGCGGGTCCGACATTTTGGGGCAGCGAATTCTTCCAGCAACTTCTTAAAGGGGCCGCCTCTGCAGCCCCCCTCCCCTGCCACCAAGGAAAACCGCGCCACACAAACCCATAACAACCAGCTATTCCCCCTACAAACAATTTGAATCGTCTCCTGAATACATTCAAATTAATAGGTCTGACTTTTAATTCAAAAACATATCCAGAAGGAAAAGGGCTGTCTGATAGGGATAATGGATTTGAACCATGATCAATACTTCTTTTGTTGTGCAACCTTCAACAAATTGCTTTGCTGCAGTTTTCTGAATTGTTAAGCGATCCAAAGATAAGTATATCAAAGTGATGATGTGCAGAAAATACTAACTTAAGGTAACTCAAATTAAGCAGCTCTCCCCTTTTCTCCCCCTTCAGTTGTTTCTTGGCGGCTCAGCATCTTCCAGAGGCTTGTTAAAGAGTCCTCAATATTTGCTGGACTGCAAAAAAATGCAGTTACGATCAAATAATATGTAGTGATCAACAAAATACTTTCCTCCACTGTCAGTATGGACTGTAGTGACAGGTATGACAGGTGTCCACAAGTGATTTCAGGGGATCACATTATTCACTAGTTTAAATTCTCCTCACTTTGTAGAGACCTAGTCATTTTGCCTTTATATAACTGTATCATTTGTGTCAATTCACTCAAGCACTTACCAGAGTAGAATATTCCTAGCAAAGTGATGAGGATTTGGGGTTTTTTTTGTTGGGCTTTTTTTTGTTGGTTTGTTGATTATTATTTTTTTTTATTTTAACCTGGTCTTACCAGAGCATACACCACCAATTCCTTTTTTTCAGCTAGTTTCTTGTGAAGTCCAATGTAAAAAAACCTATTACTATGGCTTTCTGAAGCTCAGGTGTCCCTGTGTTTTGCTATTGACTTTAAACACAGCACTCTTCAACAGTGTTTCAGGGTACCCTGTTGCTGTAGGTTGGCTTTACTACCATTGGAAAAGCTTGAAAATATCCCAATACATTGTAGCTGGTAATGTTTAACCTATGGCAAAATAATCTGACTTTGACCTCTGAGAGAACTGTTCAGATGCATTTGGCTGATGTACAAGAATCCCCGAGGATAACGTATGTCCTTATGTATACTGGTAAATACAGTTACCAAAATGAGAAATGCAATGACTACAGCATAAAAAAGGTATAGCGCAAAAGGCACGGCAAACAATTCAATTTGCAATTGGTCTGCTGCAGTGAGAAGCTACAGCACTGCTGAGTGCTTCTTGCTGAGGCAGGAAACCTATGAATTTTCCAAACCTGGAGAGCCTGCATAAAAGGGGAAGATTGGAGAAGATCCATGGGCTGTAGCTGCTGCATGCTAGAATGATAATTGGCTGTGGTGTGCCACTTCTCCTAGTGTGATGATGTTGTACTGTTGGACTTGGTCTGGGAACAGCATTGGTTGTTCAGCCACAAGATTGTCAAAATTTCTGCCGAAACAGACTCTTCTTACCAGCTTGTTTGACCAAAGTTCTTTCAGCTGCTTGTGTCCCAAGTATATATATATTTTCAAACTGAAACACAATGTTGAATGCACGCAGGCTCGTGGGCTTTGCAGTCACAATCAGGTCGTGTGCTTCAGTATTGTACAAGTTACATGAAATACAGGAAAGATAACTTGCAATAAGTTTTAGGCGTATGTGAATTACTAGTCCCATGGAAATAAGAAGTTACGTTTGCTTGGTTTGAACAATTTATGTTTTATAGCCACAGTCCGTTAGAGTCTTTTCCACAGAACACATACGAGTATTTCCAGCAGCTGTGACTGCTGAATTACTTGGAGCAAGTGAACATTGCTCAGTCTCTCTAAGTACAAAGGGATTAATAAGAATCATGCCTTATGGTCATCCCAAACATTACTCATACTGCTTTACCTAATGTATACTTTGGACTTAAATGACCACCGACATCTCAGCCAAAGCTGTTAGTGTTATAACTGCAGCCTGTGATGGTAACACAACAAGCCTTTTTGCTTTATATGTGCTACAATTTCAAAACAAGGTAGGGTTACATTAATAACTTACAGTACATCTGCAGCAGAATTTGCAAACTTACAGTCTGATTATTTTATGCATTGGCAACTAAACTAATCTGTATTTACTGTTCCATCCCAATTTATTATTCATGGAATTCAAGGTGGATGGCTAAGCATCGTTCTCTGCTTTCTAGCTTCTGCAGTTTTCTTTCCTGTTTTATTTTGACATGAATGCAGAGAGATGGTCTCAGAAATGTAGAAGAGAAACACATACCAAAAAAAGAACCTCTTTTCGGAAAACCCTAGAGAAGCTTTGCAACTAAGTCACCAATCATCCAACTGTGATACTGAAGATATAGCAGCTTCTCAAAGATGTTGCATAAATAACACAATATACATACACAGTTCAGGAATGATTATTACAGCACCTTCTCACTCCCAGTATCTGTGTGTAACTTAAGTTGAAGGAGGAAGGGATGGGGAAGATAGAGGAGAACAATTTTCATAGTATCAGCGTAATAGCTCTGGCTACTGTCTGTCAAGTAGTCCTATTTACAGAAAGTAATGCTTCCACTCTGGATCACCTTTGAATAGTGGGTCTCATGCAGGTGAAGTCAATGGATAGTCTATAGAGTGCTTTAAGAGAGGGTCTGTCCCTTCACAAGCTTTTCCATCTCAAGTATCCTCTCTCCCTAAATCAAATGCAACTAGCCATTGCTGATGTTCATACCCATTAAGTGGAGATATGTGCAAATAAAGCAGGTGTGTGCTACACTGCTATTGCATCATTCTCTGAGCTTACCATAGTCAAAACAGAATTTTCCACATGCTGGCCAGTCCACTGAAATGATAATCAGGGTTATTTATGCATTTTTTTTAGTTAGAGATATTTTCTAACTGCAGCAATTTCCAGATTTGCTCTCGTATTAGTAAGTTATATGGTTAGTAACGGAAGTAAATCAAATCTGTTTGTGTCAGCCTTATGTGCACGCAATTACAAGCTTTCATAGCTGATAAAATGACAACAAGCAAGTTTCCAGGTACATTTAAGCAAATCAAAGTGCTAAGAGAATTCTTGCTTCAAATACATCCATATGAGGGAATGTGGCGGGTGTTTCTGTTAGACCATGCTGTTAGTTTCTCCCGTCAGTGCCTACGGGACTAGTCCTAGCATGCACTGGCAGCAGCTTAGGCCATATGATTGGTACCTTAACAGTACAAGCCCTGATTTCAGAGAATTCTTTCAAACAGGCTGTAACTTGGCAGAAGCAAGACTGAAATGACAGCAGCTATAAACATCACCTTTTATATTGATATAGGCTCTGTAGCTGTCATTCATTTCAGTAGCAGAAGCCCCTCTATTTAGGTAGACGGTGTCCACAAAGCATTTCAGAAACTATCATAATTTCATTTTTATCCAGTGTGGTACCTCACATTCTGTCATAGCCTTTGGCATTTGGGAGGGCAAGTGCTTGTGAGGTGACATACCACATACACTCCACACTTAGCCATGTTGTAACTCTCCAAAGCCAAATTTAGAGAAACTTAGCAGGATTTGTCTGTTTGTTTGTTTGTTTTAAGATCACCAAATATAAATGTGCATTATCCAAGACTATCATTTGCTAACATAATTGTCATCTTGTTTCAGGAGAACCTGAGACAGCCTTTATTAGCCCACTAGCTTGAAAACGCTCAGGT